>OVAQ01001977.1:0-14768 GCA_900406345.1 Erysimum cheiri
GAAAAATACTGTTCATAGCCGTTTGAAAAGTGAAAAAATTTAAAAAAAAAATTTTTGTGACCGTTGGTGAAAAAACTTTAATCAAAAATCAATCCGTAAATTTTAATATCAATCAGTTAAAATTTACCAGTTTCAGATATAAATTTATATAAATCAATCGGTTAAATTTAACAATTTCAAATAATAAATTTATATAAGGTGAGTGAACCTCCTTATATAATAACCAAAATCTTATATAATAAAGTAAAGGTGTTTTTCTAAACTGCATAAGAAACTGACAAGTGGCACTCTATTTTTTTGACTTGTGTCAATTTTCTCAAATTTAAATACACTATTTTCAATATGATATTTATTTTAATATGATATTTATTTTATATTTTTTGCAACATATACCATGTTTTTGTATTCTATTTTTAACATAAATATTTCACATGACAGTATTATTATTGTATTGTATTATTTTATTATGTTATTTAAAAAATATATATATTATCTTGCATTAGGATTTTCAAATAGTGTTCATTTACATATTTATTTATATTTGAAATAAATTAAATATACATTAGATATCATAGTAATATTTTTTATTTTTTTATTTTAAATTTATGGTGAATTAAGAAAAAATGTAGGGAAAAAAACCTTAAATAACAGATTTGAAAATTGTTACATTTTAGTCAATTTTCAAATGAATGCATCTAAATGGCTTTAATGAGTCCAACTGTTGCAATATCAATTACTTAGCCATTAAACAACATTAAAACCATTATAAGTTATAATATTATTTTGTAACATACAAAACACATATTTTCCTATAAATAGTAAGACACACATTTCGTGAAGTGATATTGGTCTAGTGGCAAATGATAAGTCCACGGAAGACAGACACCATCACACCAGGGATCGAGTCCCCGACTCTACAATTTAATTGTAGAAATTAGGCTAATGGGTCGGGCAGTTGTGGTCCAAATGTTGACAAAAAAAAAAAAACACATTTCACTTTCCATCATAATATTTTGAGTACTACATAATTCTGTAAATCAATAACAATTTTCTTATACAACTAATAGAGTTGTAACTATGTAAAACAATCTCTCTATTTTTTTTTTAACTTATATCTCTTAAATAAAACCTTAAAAAAAAAAAAAAAAAAAACTATAGGTGGAAAAAGGGGTTGTCTTCTACTCTTCTTCGCTGCTTCCTATTACGTGTCCTAAATCGTAGCATTCCTTCGTAGCCATACACGCCATCTCTGCGCAACACCGTTGTTCTTCCTTTGATGTTCTCCATGCAATTTTTTTCCTGCACCCTCTTGATTTGACATGTCCTCTCTTATAGTTATACATGTTCGTCTTCTCTATTTCTGGTTCTTCTTTTACAATTTTTAACGAACAGATTTTCTAACAGCTAATGATAACTAAAGTGAAGAGGAGCATAATCAGCTACAAAGGGACCAGAAAAGTGACCATCATGTCAGTTTGGTGATAAACGTCATGTATCTACGACAAGAGAGACAAAGGTTAGATCTTGATGTTGAGTCAAAGAAAGTCATAGTTAAAGGTTATTGAAATTACCAGCGCGTTGGCATACTATATATATACTCTTTCGTTGAATGTTTTTCGGTTTAATATTTTTGGTCATAAAAATTAAAAATTGCAAATAATAAGGTTTATTTCTCAAGACCAAATTGTTCGTATATACGATTAGTTCATATATATATGTAATACCATTAGTGCATTTGCTTTGAACTTCTTAAGGTGAATATGTAGGTGTTAACTGCCTTAAGTCTTTTGCTCATATTTTAATCAGACATCATTCCTCTAATTTTTGTATTCCTTAAGTACTTCTTTTGATGCTGATGTTTTTTTATGTCTTACAGATTTAATGAGGTTTAATCCTTCCTATATGATGCTGGCGTAATTCTTCTGGAGGTAGAAACTTGATCAAAATCCACCTTAAGATTAAGTGAATAACTCAACATCTAATTAATGAGAGACCGTTACACTTCAAGACTTGTCGGTAACAACGCTTTTTGATCTTGATGTTATATAAACTCAAGTAAACAACACAAATATTGCAATAACAAAGCAAAAAATGCCTCATCCTCCTCCTCGTCGTCCACCTAATGGTCATTTATCCCTTGGGACATGAAATTGTTTTTTGGTGACCAATGTTATCATTGAAAAAACTGCAAGAGTTAAGTTTTCGAGTAAAATTGAAAATTAATTATATTTCATTGAAAAAAGGTGAACCCCATTGAGAATGAAATTATTCAATTTTAAAAGTTTTCAACTGGAAGTTATATGTTTTTCAACTTTTGTGAATGCATTAATTTGGTAGAAACCATTACTCCTATATTATTTTGACAAGATTTTTTTTTAAATTGGTATATTTTAAATTAAAATTGAGCAGCCTTTATTTTTTTTTCAAGAATCTATCATAAAGTGAAGTGATCTTGGTTTAGTGGCAAATGATAAGTCCACCAAAGACAGACACCATCACACCAGGGATCGAATCTCCGACTCTACAATTTAATTGTAGAAATTAGGCTAATGGGCCGGCCNCAAAAAAAAAAAAAATTATTTTAACAAAAAAAAAAAAAAAGAATCTATCATAAATCATCCATGAATTTGTAGAATATGTTTATTTTGCTATTCTCGATCTACGCTCTCTACAGTGACTATTGATGATTCTTTCTCCAATCAAAAGCACCCGTGTCACAATCCCATGCAGCGACTGCGATGGAAACATCGGTGGTGGAGAAGCAGCCAGAGACAACGCCAGAGGCTACAGCACGGAATGTTGCTACGACGAAGAGGATGGTGGTTGCGATATATGAGAGCGACTCCAGCTTCATGTGCACGGTGGCTGAGGCGGAAGGGGTGGAATGCATACGGCGGAAGGTATAATTAAAAAAAAAAAAGTCGTTTTGTACGAACATGTAATCTATTCATTGGTTAATATTGTGCTTACGGTTCAACTACTACAAGAAAATTTTCAGTTAGTACTGTTCTGATCTAAAGCTTGAATAATTTTAGAAAGTAAATTGCTTTTCTGGTTTTTTTTTTTTTTTTTTTTTTTTTTTTTTTTTTTTTTTTTTTTTTGTTGTCAAGGAAATTGCTTTTCTGGTTTAGAACACATTCTGGTTAGTGGTTGCATTACAACTTGGAAAGTGGAAACTGTGTGATTGTTGGACTTATGCATAAGTTCCATAGAGCCTTTAACTTCATTCTCTCATGCATGAATTATCATAAATCATGCATGAATTTGTATGTATTATAAATTTACAAATAATGTTAAATAATGTTTAGAAGAGCAATTAAATCTCACATTTTGTAGTTAGCATTACAATTTCAAGGAAAAAAAAAATCAAACATTTAGAGTAAAAATGCATCATAAATAACCATCCATTCTCTTCAAATTTTCATGTTTGGTTTATTAGTGATTATAAAAAATTGATGAAGTTTATTAAAAGTTTGACATGATTTTAGATGCAAAAACTACAAAACACTTTCATTTAGCTAGGGTCTCTCAAAAGACTAGAATTGCACATTTTTATGAGTCTAAACTTAATTATGTATCGTTCTCTTTATTTCCATTTTGGATACATAACCTTCTTTGTAAATTTTCTACTTACTAAAATAGATGGTCAAACAAAACTCAACCATATGCAACCACAATTTGCCACTTCTTATACATTTGGTAAGATATAAGTTTTAATAAAACTATATAAAATTCATGAAATTCTAATATAAAAAATATGGAAATATTTTACTTTCATATATTAAATGAAGACAATTTATTGGATGCAATAAGTATATTTGCGAATGGCGTAAGAAAAACTATTTTTATTACATTGACAAATTAAATTATATATATACCAATCAAACTAATTATATAAATATCAGCTAAAATTATTTTCTAAACTAATACAAAAAATTACATCAAACGAACCCACGCATCGCGTGGGTAAGAAACCTCTAGTATAAATATATTTTAACGATAATATTGTGGTGAAAGATTCATCCACATTATAACAATAAATAAACTATGGTGACAGAGTCATCCACATTATATAATAACCACAATATAAATATATTTTAACAGTAATATTGTGGTGATATATTCATCCACAGTATAGCAATAAATAAATTATGGTGACAGAGTCATCCATATAACAGTAAATAAAATATGGTGACGGAGTCATCCACGTTATCGGCGGCTAAGCTGTCCATTGTTACGGTGCATAATGCAGCCATGACAAATTTTATATATAGGGGCGACGTTCCTCCCACTATAGGAATGAGTAAATAATGGTGTTTTAAACAACCACTGAAAAATAAAAAAATTTAACGAGGCGACATACCGCCGGTATAATAGGGTATATATTATAGATAAATATTTCAGCGATCATAGAGTGATCGTGCTGATAACGTGTTATAAAAGAGTATTTGATTTTATGGTGATATATAAATAAATAATAAAGAGAAAATTGTACCCGCAGAAAGATCGGGATAATGAATAAAAGAAAGCGAGAGGAAGAGAGAATTACTTCTATTATGAAGTTATGATATTGAGTTGTGAAGTTGTGAATTACAAACGATCGAACGATCGTTTATATAGAGGTAAAAAAGATAAATTACTATGCTGTATAGTGACGGTTGGCTCCACACAAAATAATATTTTACGATTCGTAACACATATTTATAATGTTGTGCATCCTTTGTTGACTTTCACTTTCGTAACACTTGTAACATTTATATCTACGGTACACTTATTTGTTCTGCACATTTCTAAATGGACATCGTGGTGATCAGTGTTGGACCAAGGTTCACAGAGGTCTAAGGTGAATTTTAAATATGTTGCTTTTTTTTTTTTTTTTGAACACCTAAATATGTTGCTTTTAAACATTCTATTTTCTTATATAAAAAAAAAACAATATATAAAACTATAAATATTACACCTTTGGTTAGTGAACACTAGATTAATCGACAGACAACACAATTTGGTTAGTTGTAATACTTTTAAAAAATCACGGGAAAACACCTTTATTATAGTTTGTCAAACACTGTACAAAAATGGTAAATCTTTAAAATCGCTAGTCACACAAACCTTTTCCAAAAAGGGCTATCTTGCGCAAACAGCTCTATTTTCTAATAAAGAAAAAAAAGACAAATTTTCATCTTACAAAATTGAATCTTCTTCGTCCAATCTAAAAGTCCAAATGGAAATGTCCTTTCCAATCCAAACGTTACACTTTTCTTTTGTTTTCTTTTTCATTTACTATTTTTTCTTGCTTTTTATTACTATGTGATTACGAAGAAATTTTTTTCAAACTTTGTTTTTTTTTTTTTTTTTGTGCAAAAACATTTTTCCATTCATTCAAGCCCCAAAAAGAATACAAAGATACAAGGTCATCAACCTAACGGTTGGGTACAATTGACTAATCGAGCATAAGCTTACAACAATCATAGATAGATGGATTAGAAAAGCATAGAACTTTGTTGATAGGTTCATGGAAGCTCGGAGACAGAGGCTACATCGCAACATGCCACAAACGAGATCATAGTGTGTCAAAGACACTTCCGCGAAGACATCGAGGAATTTAATATTAGTCACTATCAGAAGAGTTTGTGACGTTCGAAAATAGTTTTTAGCTTCAATGGTTGCACAAGCTAACCACTTTGAGAGAGCTAATAAACATGGACAGGTTCTCTCCACATGGGAGGAGGGCGGAGCCGAGATTCTCTCTACGGTGGGGGAGCTTGGACGCCAGGGACCCTCAAGGTCAGATAAGATTGAGATTTTTTCAACAATGCTTGGTTTGGGATCTCTTTGAATTTGGTCACATATTAAGTGCGAGAGCTGGATCCGAAACTTTAAGGTATGGATGATGGAGAGTTGCAATTGCTTGAGACCAATGAGATAAAACCCGACTAATTGTTGTGCCAATGTTGGTACAGTCCTTGAGAGGCGTCCTTGAGAGGCGTCTTCGACCAATCTCGGTGTTGTAGCGCAACTTCGACATAAAAGAAAGAGTGAAGGGTTTGATTAAAACGAACCTGGGCCTGTTAAGTTGAGGAGTTGGGGCTTCATTTCTCACATAGGTCCAAAAGGTGATAATTGGGCCGAATATGGAAATGCCCATAATTTGATACCCTAATTTTCTTCTCCAACTGAACGTGAGGTTTGGAAAGGTTGGCGGCGGCGAGGAGGGGATGACCATCTTTAACACAGTTCTCCGGTGAACAACCGGGATAGCTTCAGATTTGGAGGTGAAGGTCGTCGCCGGATACCAGATGGTCCTTAGCCGAGCAAACTTAGTAGCAGATCTGAATAATTCGAGAGAGTGGGTGATAAGTCTCGCCATCTTTTCCGATGAAGCACAATAGGAAGACCAAGAGATCTCCACCCAGAAAATAGGGTCGCCGTGCGCCGTCGACGCCTACACCGGACATGGCGCATCTAACGGTCCAAGAGGTAAATCTCCTGCCATCAACGAAGCTCGGTGTGAGGGTTCTTCTGGGAGAATCTGAATAGATTCAGAGAAGGGAGAAGACATCTGAGAGATTTGAGTTGAATATGTTTTTGGCAAGGTTTGCAAGGGTTGAGGAAAAAGGGACGAGAGCAAGAATATCAAAAACACACTAAACGAAGAGAAAACGCAGCCTGTAGAGTTAAGATCCCGACGCCGGCGGGTTTCACCTCCACTGGCGTCGGAAGACATTATCGTGAAAGGAGGGTCTTGGAAACTGTGCCTGGGAGAGACTCTCGCTTTCGTTATCTGAACACTTCACTTCTATCTAGCTTTCTTTTCAAACTTTGTTAAGCAAATTAATTTGATTACCAACACGAAGCAAAATTAAGGACAAATTTTAGTTCCTGAAATAATTTAGTTCTTTAAAGTATTTTATATTCTATTGAAAATTACCTCAAAATTATCATATATTTTTCAAAAGAAATGGATTTGTTTTCTTATGAGGGTAATTTAACGGGTTTTCATCTAGTATTACTAGTGAATTTAGTTCGTCTGTGACTTTCAAAAATAAAATATTAATGTAGAAGATTTAGTCCGTGAAAGATTAAATATTCCTATGCTAAAAATATTATATGATGGGACAAAAAATTTAATCGTAAAAGGTTTTTTTTTATGTGATACAAAATCTTAATTGATTTGTGTCTGTTTTTTTTTTTTTTAATGTTTTTAGGAATGTAACTGTTACACAAAACCAATTATGTCTCTGTTTTATCAATCCCAATTTTTTTTATTTAAATGAAAAAATTATAATTTAAAGGTTATGAAAAATGAAAAATGCCTAAATACTAAATCATATCTTCTTGGGAAAAAAAATATCTTCTCAGACTTGGCGTCACATTCAAAAGTAAAAACAATCCAAAATCCAGCATCTGACAAAAATGACAAAATCCTTAGTAAAGACAGTCATAGAATCCAAATTTGTTATGAACTCTACTTTCGTGGATGACCCGACCCCTCTACTATTCGCCTATGCGTCATATCTTACGTCCGAAGCAAAATAGAACCTATATATTTTTATTTCTTTTTGTAATACTATTGTTTTAGTTTTTAAGACAAAAATACCACAAAACCAAAACTTAAATTTCAATTTTGTGTGTTGAAAAAAAAAAAAAAATTCAATTTTGAAACTCTAAATTCTAAATCCTAAACACTAAACCCTACCTCTTAATTACTATACCCTAAATGTATAATAATCAACTCAAACCAAATATTTAAAATTCTACATCAT
This sequence comes from Erysimum cheiri, assembly GCA_900406345.1. Classification (NCBI taxonomy): domain Eukaryota; kingdom Viridiplantae; phylum Streptophyta; class Magnoliopsida; order Brassicales; family Brassicaceae; genus Erysimum; species Erysimum cheiri. Next base: position 7,764 of record OVAQ01001977.1, read on the forward strand.
TGATAAACATTTGTGTACTTGTGGTATTTTTGAAAATAAAACTAAAATAATGGTATTTTGAGGAATTCTCTATTTTCTACCATATACAAATATATAAAGAGACAGATGTCCCAAGTGAATTATTAGGTAATCTATATGAGTTGGAACTAAATTTGTTTAACAAACTAAATTGATATAATTAATACTCAAATATCACTCCCTAAAATTTTATTTGGGCGAATTTAAGAGGATTCTGATAGAATCTAGGCGTCGATAATAGACTAATGAGCAATGATATATATATAGTTTTCTCTGTGTTAGTGTTTTGGTCAAAAATGATATATAATTTTTACTTTGTTTATTAACTACAGTATAATATATATTAAAATTTACCGGCTGAACCAGTTTGGATTAGTTTTTATAAACAGAAAAATATTATAATACTTTTTTTTGTTATATGTTGATTTCTTAGAACTACAGAAAGAAAATATTAATAACGAGTTGACCAGTTAGACAAAAAAAAAAAAAAAAAAAAAAAAAAAAAAAAAANAAAACGAGTTGACCATATTATTAATGAATCTCCTCATCCTCATATATATTACTCCTTCCTTTTTATTTGATTTTCTAGTTTTTCAGATATTATAAACAACTCTATTAAAACACATTATTTTTTGTGATTTTTAATTTTCAACAACTCTAAATCAATAATATTTAGTTATTTTCTTGAATTCAATAATTTATTTTTAACAATTGTATATAGAAAACTGATAAAATTCATCTTTTTCAAACCAAATATTTTCTACAAAAATCAAATAAAAAAGAACAGAGGGAGTAATTGATAGTACCCATACTAGTCAGGGAACATAGCAAACAGAGCACATTACGGCTTCGTGCTAATTTTGAAGAAAAAAAAATGTATTTGGTTAAAACTTTAAACTTAACTTATGTCCTTCAATTTTTCAAATGTGACAACTATTTAGTCCAACATCCATAGAACTAGAGAAAATGTGAAATCTTCCAACGTCCCAACTCATAAAAACGAATTCACAAATGTAAATATATAGCCATGTATAATTCGTATCCAAACTTTGATTTGAGTGATTGAACATCTTTCTATGCAATGTCCAAAATTTAATAAGTTGATATTAAAAACTTTGATAATTTGGTTTAAATCACATATCAATCCCCTTAAACGCAAAATGTATTAAATCATTTCAATTGGTAAGTTGAAATGATATCATACTTTACATTCACTAAAAAATCCGGTGAATAGGTTACGCGTCAGCTACATTCATCTTGAAATATTAGTCAGGTGATAAAAGTTCGGATCACTCTTTCGTTAAAAAGAAAAAAAAAAACAATGAGCCAGGCTCTGGGCTACCAACTCCTGGAAGCTCATTGTTTGCTCTGTGGTGCTAGTATGGCTTTTGAGGATATGAAGTTGCTAGGCTCTGGGCTACCAACTCCTGGAGGGACTTCGTAGGAGAGAGTAAGCATTGCCTGCCTTTTAAAGCTCGATGGTTCCGCCGTCACAAGTTGGCATTGGGCTATCGTTGAACGGACTGCTTCCTCGCTTCATGAACAACCACTAAGTACCTTTGTCTTTTCATTCTTGTTTTGGTTTCAAGATTCACTTTAGGGAATGGGTTTTTGGTTGTGTCTAGCTGTTGGTGTTTTATGCATGTGTTGAGGTTAGCGATGCATAGAGTTTTTGCCTTCGTTGTTGTTGTCTTGAGCTCTAGAGGAGCTAGTAAAACTAAGGGCTTTCAGTGTGGTTTTCTAATTGCTTTATCTAGCTCTGTACTAGCCGACTTCAGAGGTTGAACTTGGTAGGGGGAGCTTGCACCGATTGCATTATTTAGTTAGAGAGGTTTCATTCTGAGATAGTTCATGGTGTAGTTCGCCGCTGACGGCTTAGTCTTGGACCTCTATTGAAAGGCTTCTAGTGTTCTTCTCACTATGTATCGAGGCGTCTATGAAATGTGTCTGCCCCTCGCCTTCAACAATTCAATTGGCAAGAGCATCAAAAATCGATGTGTCACTTCGTCTAACTCCATCATCAAGTGTTTATCTCGAGTGGACGGACTGAGTTTCTTATGCTTCCATGTTTTTAGCTTTTTTTGCCATGAGACCATCTCTAATAGGTGTATAATCAATCGATTGTAACCCTAAAACGTTTTCATTAACCGGGCCTTGTGGCCTAGTGGTAAAGGGGTCACAGCTGTGACTTCCGCCACCAGGGTTCGAGGCACGGCCACTGCGGTATTCACATACGGGCTGCAGCGTTCCAGGAGCCGACACGTGGAGAGCCATTTGGCCGCCCACGTGGCTAGTCTGAGCGAACCGACTCTGTCGGCGAGCGTTAGAAAACCTGGTTATAAAAAAAAAAAAAAAAACACGTTGTCATTTTTAATGAATTATTTACCATTTAGCAAAAATAAAAAGAAAAAAAAAATCTTTGATAAGTCGGCATCGACGGCATGTGATACTCCTTTCCTTTTCATAGAACAAAAAGTTAGGCAGGTGCTTCCTTTTTTTTTTTATTTTTTTAGGCAGGTGCTTTAAGTAGGCTACATGGTTTACGTAAACATTACGATTTATCTTAATTAGGAAAGATCAATTAATGTGCTAAGAAAAGTAACAAATCCTTTTATCGTTACTAGTCCACTCTTGACATCTCAAATTGATAGAAATCCAAATTGGACGTACAAAAACTTAAGTATTTAAGAAACTCCCATATAAACCATAATTTTTCTTTGAGCATATATGTTTTCAGGCTATGCGACAAAATAAAGCAAGCTATGAATGAGAAATATCATGTATATATTCATAGAGCTGTAAAACACTAGCAGCTAGCCGAATATAGGACGACTTTAATTTAATGTAAGCGTTTGAGTGGTTACGAAATGTGTGGTATTTGAATTGTCCTTATGTTGGCCTTTTTGCCAAAAACAATGGGCGAAATAAGTTTGGCGCTCTATAAAGTGCTAATAAATTCTGTGTGTAAGTAAGTTGGTGTAATGATGCTCAGTCTATCTTGTTACCCCTTTTTGTGCGCAAAATGAGATAGTTCGTTATTAGTTCGTCAGTCTGACTCTCAACGGATTTGAGCACCATGTGTTGCGCATTATGGTATGGTGATATGTGAAACTTATTTCCAGACATCTAGTAAAATATATCATTTAAAAAAAAAATAATAATAATAATAATAATAGCAAAAAAAAACATATTTTTCTTCCCATAAAAAACTTTAATATGCCAAACATAATTTAGAAAAATAAAAAATAAAAATAACAATTAATAAAAGAGTTTAATCTGAACAAACTGATCCATTTTGATCTGATTTGAATTGAATTAGTATATTGGATAAGAAATATAAAATGAAAAACTAGTTTTAGCAACTAAATTTATTTGAAAATTAAAAAGATATTTGACTAAAGAAAAGAAATAAATTTAATACTCATTCTGGAAACCTTTTACCATTGACCCATTCTTCATTATTATCCTCCTAAAAGGCTAAAAATAAATTGACCAGCACTCTTTTGTTAGTATCTTCTATGTTCTTTTTTTCCGTAAAAAGAAAATCCTTCTTTTGTTTTGTTAAAGGATATTTCTTATTTGAATCAAAATTGAATTCCTTTTTTATTCCTATCCATCGTTCAATTCACACCATATATATATATTTTAGTATCATCATCGCATGAGTATCTATCTCATAGACACAACACATAATGGTTACCAAAGAAATGGTTTCATCACTAAACATCATCGAAGTGGCACGAGTCACCCCTTCAAACTCTGACTCGTCCGAGTCCCTCACTCTCCCTCTCACCTTCTTCGACATCCTCTGGTACAAACTCCACCCCGTGGAACGAGTCATCTTCTACAAACTCACCGACGCAACTCGTCCTTTCTTCGACTCAGTCATCGTCCCCAACCTCAAAACCTCTCTCTCCACATCCCTCTCTCACTATCGCCCACTTGCTGGCAAACTCGTTTGGGAACCACTTGATCCAAAACCAAAAATCGCCTATACCCCAAAAGACGCCGTTTCATTCACCATCGCCGAGTCAAACGCTGACTTCTCCCGTTTAACCGGTAACAAACCCTTCCCCTCCACCGAGTTATACCCTTTAGTCCCTGAGTTACGTGTCTCCGACGACTCTGCCTCCGCCGTGTCGTTTCAAGTCACGTTATTTCCAAACCAAGGGTTTTGTATCGGCGTTAACGCACATCATGCCGTTTTAGATGGAAAAACGACAACCATGTTTCTCAAATCTTGGGCTCACATATGTAAAAATCAAGATTCTTCTCTACCGCAGGATCTAATCCCAACTTATGATCGTACGGTCATAAAAGGTCCAAATGATTTAGATACAGAGGTTTTAAACGCTTGGAACTCAGCAGCCAAAATGTTCACCGGTGGTAAAGAACCAGAAAATCCCAAGAGTTTAAAGCTTTTACCGTCGCCGGAGATCAGTCCTGACGTCGTTCGATACAATCTCGATCTCACTCGTGAAGATATTCAAACTCTTAGAGAAAAACTCAAGAAAGAATCCTCTGTTTCCTCATCACCAAAGGAGCTTCGCTTATCGACGTTTGTGATTGTTTACTCTTACGCTTTAACATGTTTAATCAAAGCTCGAGGCGGTGATCCGAATAGACCGGTCGGGTACGGTTTCGCGGTGGATTGTCGAAGTCTAATGGATCCACCAGTTCCATCGAGTTATTTTGGCAATTGTGTCTCTGCTGCTATAAAATTGCCGTTAAAGGCAGAGACTTTTATGGGTGAAGAAGGGTTTTTGGCTGCTGCAAGAATGGTTAGTGATTCAGTTGAGGCATTAGACGAGAGTGTAGCATGGAAGATCCCTGAGATTTTGGGAGCATTTACGGCTCTTCCACCAGGAGCTCAGGTTCTGTCTGTTGCCGGATCGACCCGGTTCGGAGTATACGGGTTAGATTTCGGGTGGGGTAGACCGGAGAAAGTGGTGGTTGTATCGATAGATCAAGGCGAAGCGATTTCCATAGCGGAGAGTAGAGATGGAAATGGTGGTGTGGAGGTTGGCTTCTCGCTCAAGAAACATGAAATGGATGTTCTCATTGAGTTGCTTCATGACGGATTAAAAAATTAAAACCATTTTTTTTTTTCTCCACAAGAATAAAATAATGTAAGAAATTAAATTGATTTTCTATATGGATAATGGGAAATTGTAAATTTTCTATTGTCAAAGTTGAAAGCTTTATATAAGGTGTGGTATTTTGGTTTGAGTGTTCTGATTTTCGGTATGGGCAAGTCATACGCCTCATGTAAAACAAACCTTCTGATTTTATGTTGAAATATCATACTTTTAAGTTACTTTTTAATAATATTACTATTAATTTAATTTTCAAAAAAAATTGATTTTCAATGGTGTCGAATTCAAATTTTAGGATTTTGATTTATTATTTTACATTTTTTTTTAACATAAAATAGTCTTTTTTGAGTTATTTTTATATTTAAAGTATATTTTTTAGGTAATCGAGTTTAGTGTTTATGATTTAAAATTTAGTTTTGAAAATTGAAAATTTAGTTTTATCTTTGTGATATTTTTAGAGAAATATATATTTTAGTGGTATTTTTTAAAAATAAAATTAATAATACTATTTTTATAAAATAAATTTATTTTAATACTATTTATGAAAATTATCCTTCTATTTTTTTTTTTGTCAACATTTGGGCCACAACTGGCCGGCCCATTAGCCTAATTCCTACAAATTGTAGGGTCGGGGGCTTGATCCCTGGTATAATGGTGCCTGTCTTCAGTGGACTTATCATCTGCCACTAGACTACGGTCACCTCACGAAAATTATCCTTCTATGTTAGGCAAATATCTTTATTTTGTTTTCTCTCACCCAAATATCTCCATTGGAGACAATTGTTTTTTTCCTGTACTCGTCTATTCAAGATCTGGACCCATTCTAGATCTACATTAACAAAATTGGTGACAGGCCTGTCCCTATGGATGTAAATTTGTAAGAGCTAGCTACAATTTTAGACGTAAATAGTATCAATAACAGTAAAATAATAAAGGTAAATTATTTTGTTTTTTACCCCCAAATTAGAAAGCATCCCAAATTAATCTATATACTTTACCTACAAGAAAATGTAGCTCAACTTATATATGGAAAATAACTCGAAAATGTAGCTCAACTTATATATGGAAAATAACTCGGTAATTTTTTTTTTTCAACATTTGGGCCACAACTGGCCGGTCCATTAGCCTAATTTCTACAATTAAATTGTAGAGTCGGGGACTCGATCCCTGGTGTGATGGTATCTGTTTTCTGTGGACTTATCATTTGCTACTAGACCAAGATCACTTCACGGAAAATAACTCGGTAATATTAAGAGGCATTTCAACAAATAAATAGGTACACACTGTTTTGTTGCTAATTGCTATTCGACAAACGGACAAACAAAGCCAGCAAATCAATGACAAATACTCATTTCCTATCAAAAACAAATTAATGTCTAACAAAAAATATTTTGTTTCAAATTAACTCATATATTCACTTTTTTAGTACAAATTCTAGAAACATTTTTTTATGTTTAGTGACTTCTTGTATTCTATAGTTTGTTTTATTATTATTTAAATTGTATTTAGATAGATATAATAAATAATATTGTTATGTTAAAAAAAAATATACTGTATATAAAAACTTTAAACATTAATTAGTACATAACAAAAGAGAACATATCATACATTGACGGATAGGTAGAGGCAGTAATTTCAACACATTGTTTATCATAAGTATATATATAGAGGTGTCAAAATGGTCAAACTTTATGGGTCAACTCAAACCAAACCAACTTATTAGCTTAATGGTTTTAATAAATGGATCATAATGAGTTCATGGTTATAATGAGTTAATGGTTCAATGGGTTGATGGGTCATATGGATTGGGTTGTAATGGTTTATGAGTTAACTATTAATTTCATTTAAATCATGAAGTTTTTGTTGAATAGGCCATATCGACCATGACGTT
>OVAQ01001978.1:0-14763 GCA_900406345.1 Erysimum cheiri
TATTATTTCAGTCAATCCAGCATTAAGTTATCTATAAATTTTTGGCTCATTCAGAATGATCACGATCCTTCGAAGTTGATGGCTGCGACACCATGCAAGTTGTTGAGGTACCTGGTTTTAGATAACAGCAGTATTGATGCTGATACGCCCTATGCAGAAGTTGAAGTCATGAAGATGTGCATGCCACTTCTTTCACCTGCATCAGGAGTTATCCATTTCAAAATGTCTGAAGGACAAGCCATGCAGGTAAAGAACCACTCCATTGCTTAATAAAATTGGTTTCCTACAGTTTTCTAGAAATTAATTAACCCTTCCATTTTCTACTTGACAGGCTGGTGAACTTATAGCCATGCTTGATCTTGATGATCCTTCTGCTGTAAGAAAGGCCGAACCTTTCCACGGAAGTTTCCCAAGATTAGGGCTTCCAACGGCAATCTCCGGTAAAGTTCATCAGATATGTGCTACAACTTTAAATGCTGCTCGAATGATTCTTGCCGGCTATGAACATAATGTGGATGAGGTAAACGCTATTTTGTTTTTCCTATTTAATCCAATTTTTCTATTAGATGATTTGACTCTGAGGTTGCTCATATCTTTTGCAGGTTATTCAAGACTTACTTAATTGCCTAGATAGCCCTGAACTGCCATTTCTTCAATGGCAAGAGTGCTTTGCAGTTCTGGCAACACGACTACCTAAAGATCTCAGGAACATGGTAAACTGTTATAAACTATTCATAATCCGTTTTCGTCTCCTGTGATCTTGTTTTGAGTTTCAAGTCTTTTAATACTCTTCTTCTGTAATTCACTATCAGCTAGAATCAAAGTACAGGGAATTTGAGATTATGTCCAAAAACTCCCTGACCACAGGTTTCCCTGCCAAACTCTTAAAAGGCATTCTTGAGGTGATTACCTACTGCTTTCTTATATTCAAGACCTGTTCTGCATTTTACGTTCTGAAATGCTTTCTTTCGGTCCACTTTTTGCACCAGGCTTACTTATCATCTTGTGATGAGAAAGAGAGAGTTTCCCTTGAACGGCTCATTGAACCTTTGATGTGCCTTGTAAAGTGTTATGAAGGTGGTAGAGAAAGTCATGTCCGTGTTATTATTCATTCCCTCTTTGAAGAATATTTATCAGTAGAAGAAATATTCAATGATAACATGCTGGTAATATATGGTTTAATTGTTATCAAACGGCATCATGGTTACCAGTTGTGTGAGGAGTCTTAATAAGCATTTTATTTTCTTGAAAAGGCGGATGTTATAGAACGCATGCGTCAGCAATACAAGAAAGATCTATTAAAGATTGTCGATATCGTGCTTTCACACCAGGTTTGTGATTATCCTTTTTCACACCAGGTTTCTCTTGTCTTCATCACTATGTCACTGAATTGGTATGCTCATCTGTTCTTCTTTTCAGGGCATAAAAACCAAAAATGATTTTGTTCTTCGACTCATAGAGCAGCTTGTTTACCCTAATCCTGGTGCATACAGAGATAAACTTATCCGATTCTCAAAACTTAACCATACTAATTACTCTGAGGTGCGTTTGGTTCCTTTAAGTTTTATGATATTTTTTTTGACATTCGTTAGCTGATGTGTAATACGTGGGTGTAGTTGGCGCTCAAGGCGAGTCAATTGCTCGAACAGACCAAACTAAGTGAACTTCGTTCAAACATTGCTAGAAGCTTTTCAGAATTAGAAATGTTTAGAGAGGATGGAGAGAATATGGATACTCCCAAGAGGAAAAGTGCCATTAATGAAAGAATGGAAGATCTTGTGAGCGCATCTTTAGCTGTTGAAGACGCCCTTGTGGGATTACTTGACCACAGTGATCACACAGTTCAAAGACGGGTTGTTGAGACTTATGTTCGCAGATTATACGAGGTAAGAGATCATTCTTCCGCAACCTTATTATTCAAAATTCTTTTTAGACTACAATTTATCAGACATAGACAATATTGACTTCATTTTAACTCTACTCTTGTCATCAGCCCTATGTCGTTAAACAAAGTGTGAAGATGCAGTGGCACCGTTCTGGTCTTATTGCTTCCTGGGAGTTCCTAGAGGAGCATATGGAAAGAAAAAACATTGGCTTAGACGATCACAAGACATCCGAAAAAGGATTGCTTGAAAAGAGTAGTAAGAGAAAATGGGGGGCTATGGTTATAATCAAATCGCTGCAGTTTCTGCCAAGTATAATAAGTGCAGCATTGAGAGAAACAAACCATAGCGACTATGAAACTGCCGGAGCTCCTTTATCTGGCAATATGATGCACATTGCTATTGTGGGCGTCGACAATCAGATGAGTCCGCTTCAGGACAGGTACTTGACAGTAGACAAAGCATGACTGTTTAAACCAGCTTAGGTGCTGTAGTGTCTACCTAATCTGTTTTTCAATTTTGGTTTGTTTGTCTCAGTGGGGACGAGGACCAAATTCAGGAAAGAGTAAACAAGCTGGCCAAAATTCTTAAAGAGGAAGAAGTGAGCTCAACCCTCTGTTCTGCAGGTGTTGGTGTGATCAGTTTTATAATTCAGCAAGATGAAGGACGAACACCAATGAGACATTCTTTTCATTGGTCGATGGAGAAACAGTATTATGTAGAAGAGCCATTGCTGCGTCATCTTGAACCTCCTCTGTCCATATACCTAGAGTTGGTATGACCATGATGAGGAGATGTAATTTGTTTTACAGCATCATGCATTTATTTTAATGATTGTTTATTGTTTGTCTGATGCAGGATAAGCTGAATGGGTACTCAAATGTACAGTATACACCTTCCCGAGACCGTCAATGGCATATGTATACTGTTACAGACAAGTCAGTACCAATCAAAAGGATGTTCCTTAGATCTCTTGTTCGACAATCTACAATGAACAATGGGTTTCTGTCGCAGCAAGGGCAAGACTACCAACTTAGCCAAACACTGCTCTCCATGGCGTATACGTCGCAATGCATTCTGAGGTCTTTGGTGAATGCCATGGAGGAGCTGGAACTGAATGCACATAATGCTGCCATGAAACCAGACCACACGCATATGTTCCTTTGCATACTGCATGAGCAGCAGATAGATGATCTTGTGCCTTACCCCAGGTTTCTATGGCTCTGTCTTTTACATGTTATCATTTGCATAACTTTATAGTAACAATGTTCAATGTGTTTCTCACAGGAGAATTGAAGTGAATGCGGAGGATGAAGAAACTACAGTTCATATGATTTTAGAAGAAGCAACACTTGAGATACATAGGTCCGTTGGAGTGAGAATGCATAGATTGGGTGTTTGCGAATGGGAAATGCGACTATGGTTGGTGTCCTCGGGACTGGCAAATGGCGCTTGGAGGGTCGTGGTTGCAAACGTGACAGGCCGTACATGCACTGTCCATGTAAATTCAGCTTACAAATAGTTTGTTGTGCAAACCATACAGAGATTACACTTCTCTAAAACTTGACCCTCTGTGATTCTATGTTTCAGATATACCGAGAAGTGGAAGCTACTGGGAGAAACATTTTAAACTACCACTCAATAACTAAGCAGGGACCTTTGCATGGAACCCCAGTGAACGGTCAATATAGACCACTGAATAATCTGGACAGGAAACGTCTAGCCGCAAGGAGGAGTAACACTACTTATTGCTATGACTTCCCCTTGGTTAGTAACTGAATTCACACATAGATTTACTCTTTTGGCTGCTTTCTACCCACCTTATCTAATTTCTTATATCTTCAGTCATTTGAGACGGCATTGGAGCTATTGTGGGCATCACAACACCCGAGAGTTAGAAAACCATGCAAGAATACTCTCATCAACGTCAAAGAGCTTGTATTCTCCAATCCAGAAGGTTCTTCAGGTACATCTCTTATTCCGGTTGAACGACCAGCAGGTCTCAACGACTTTGGAATGGTAGCTTGGAGCTTAGAGATGTCGACTCCTGAATTTCCTATGGGACGCAAACTTATTATAGTAGCCAATGATGTCACATTCAAAGCTGGTTCTTTTGGTCCTAGAGAGGACGCATTTTTTCTTGCTGTGACTGAACTCGCTTGTTCCCAGAAGCTTCCATTGATTTACCTGGCGGCAAATTCTGGTGCTCGACTCGGTGTAGCTGAAGAAGTCAAAGCATGCTTCAAAGTTGGATGGTCAGATGAAATCTCCCCTGAAAATGGTTTTCAGTATATATACCTAAGCCCTGAAGACCACAAAAGGATTGGATCATCTGTCATTGCGCACGAAGTGAATCTCCCTAGTGGCGAAACAAGGTGGGTGATTGATACAATTGTTGGTAAAGAAGATGGTATTGGAGTTGAGAATTTAACAGGAAGTGGGGCAATAGCAGGTGCTTACTCAAAGGCGTACAATGAAACTTTTACGCTGACCTTTGTTAGTGGAAGAACGGTCGGAATCGGTGCTTACCTTGCCCGCCTGGGCATGAGGTGCATACAGAGATTAGATCAGCCGATCATCTTGACCGGCTTTTCTACACTCAACAAGCTGCTTGGGCGTGAGGTCTATAGCTCTCACATGCAACTTGGTGGCCCGAAAATCATGGAGACAAATGGTGTAGTTCATCTTACAGTCTCAGATGATCTTGAAGGCGTATCAGCAATTCTCAACTGGTTGAGCTACATTCCTGCTTACTTGGGTGGCCCTCTTCCTGTTCTTGCCCCTTTAGATCCACCGGAGAGAACTGTGGAGTATGTCCCAGAGAACTCTTGTGACCCACGAGCTGCTATAGCTGGGATTAGCGACAATTCTGGTAAATGGCTTGGTGGTATCTTTGATAAGAATAGCTTTGTTGAGACTCTTGAAGGCTGGGCCAGGACAGTAGTGACTGGTAGAGCTAAGCTCGGGGGAATACCCGTTGGAGTGGTTGCTGTGGAGACACAAACTGTAATGCAGATCATCCCGGCAGATCCAGGGCAGCTAGACTCTCATGAGAGAGTGGTTCCGCAAGCAGGGCAAGTCTGGTTTCCTGATTCAGCGGCCAAGACAGCTCAAGCGCTCATGGATTTCAACCGAGAAGAGCTTCCGTTGTTTATTCTAGCGAACTGGAGAGGGTTTTCAGGTGGGCAGAGAGATCTTTTCGAAGGAATACTTCAGGCTGGTTCAACTATAGTAGAAAATCTGAGAACATATCGGCAGCCAGTGTTTGTGTACATCCCAATGATGGGAGAGCTGCGCGGTGGAGCGTGGGTTGTTGTTGACAGCCAGATAAATTCGGATTATATTGAAATGTATGCTGATGAGACCGCTCGTGGAAATGTGCTCGAGCCAGAAGGGATGATAGAGATAAAATTTAGAACGAAAGAGCTATTAGAGTGCATGGGAAGGTTGGACCAGAAGCTAATCAGTCTCAGAGCAAATCTCCAAGTAGCCAAGCAAAGCGAGACTTATGCAAACATCGAGCTTCTCAAGAAACAGATTAAAGCCCGAGAGAAACAGCTTTTACCAGTTTATATCCAAATCGCCACCAAATTTGCGGAACTTCATGACACTTCCATGAGAATGGCTGCAAAAGGAGTGATCAAAAGTGTTGTGGAATGGAGCGGCTCACGGTCCTTCTTCTATAAAAAACTCTATCGAAGAATTGCAGAGAGCTCTCTTGTGAGGAACATAAGAAAAGCTTCTGGAGACATATTGTCATATAAATCTGCTATGAGTTTGCTTCAGGATTGGTTCTGCAAATCTGAGATTGCAAAGGGGAAAGAAGAAGCTTGGACAGATGACAAACTGTTCTTTACATGGAAGGACAATGTTAGTAACTACGAGCAGAAGCTGTGTGAGTTGAGAGCGAAGAAACTTCTGAATCAACTTGCAGAGATTGGAAATTTGTCGGATCTGCAGGCTCTACCTCAGGGACTTGCTAATCTTCTAAACAAGGTATGAAATGAAAACACTAGAGAAAACTGAGTTTTTGGTTTTTTTTGCATGGCTCATTTTTCTGGAAACCCCCTAAGTGAATATGTGTGATGCAGTTGGAGGTTTCAAGAAGAGAACTGGTGGATGCGATTCGAAAGGTGTTGAGTTGATATCTAAGAGTTTTGGCTTCTGTTCCAATAAAGATAGTGTTTTGGAGTTGCTTGTGTCCTAGACAAGTGACAGAAGTTATTTGATTGAAATTAGATTTGGACAATCTTCCTTATATTTGTTAGCCCGCATAATTTAGTTGCGCAATAATTCATTCAACACGCCACTGTTGCGAAATTGGCAGAGAGTTTATGCTTGGTGTTCAAAGCTTCTATCTCATGGAGTCATGGGATATAACTTGCAGAAGCGTCTACTATGGGTAAGTTTTGGTTGAGAAGTCAAGATATTGGTAAAAGGATACACTTGAGCTTGGGACAATGTCATAACACAAAGTATAAGGAGGCTTCAGGTTTATCGATACAAATGTCTCAACTTAACTTCATAGTAATTAAGAAAATCGCAACTTAGAGTGGCGTATAGCTAGTTTTGAATTTAGAGACACAATTACAGTTCCATATTACTGAACCTGATTATTTGTTTGTTTACATATATAATCAATCAGGCTTAAGATTTTTTGCCTTTGGTCTTGCACATCTTGGCAAAAACTTCACTCCCATGAAAGGTTGCAGAACCTCAGGGACGTCCACACCATCCTCTCGCTGGTAGTTTTCGAGAATGCAGCAAATGGTCCTCTGTATCGCGCAAAGAGTCAAATTCAGCATATGCACATGCTGCTTCTTCTCGTCATTGCTCTGCATTACAAAAGGGAATTACACAAGATCGAACATATTTGCTAGGGAAGCAAAGAGAATTGAGAGATGGACCTTTTTATCAACGTATATGATGTTAAGCCTTCGAGACTGATAGTATGTACAGTTGGAACAGGACACAAGCTCTTTATAAGTCCATAATGCACTTTTTGTAGCTGCATCGTTCAAAGCTCTAGAGACAACCAACATGAATCGGTATGGAATTTTACGTTGCAGAATTAATCATCATAACAATTGGCTAATTAGAAAAACCTTTGGTAATATTCATAAGGTTTCTTAACTTCAAGTGGCGTTGGAATTACATATTAAAATTTTGTTAATTTTTACAGCACTAATAATTTTTAGTTATTATTCAAACTGTGACAATTGTGCACGCTTGGCCATGACCTAAGGAGGTTATAGAATAGTTGATAAGAGCTTGGCCACACCATATCCTTTTAGAAAAAAGCCTCTTCCTCCAGCAACTTTACCACCTGAGGCCAAAAATAGGACTTCAATGAAATCCAAAATGCAGTATTGAGGAGGTAGCCAAAATATCAATCTAGTTGGCAGTGAGAAAGAAGTAAGACTCACGTCTCCTTTTATAATGTTCCCATTCTTTTATTTGTAGAAGATTTAGTTTTGAATGAAAGTTCTTTTATGGAATAATCAAACAAGAACTTCGAATATTTTAAGGAATTTTACATAGCTAAGACTAGTTTGTCATTGTTTGTGTTTACTTGTAGAAGAATTACTTCTCAATACACGTTTAAAACAGAAAATTTATATATTGAGACCTAGAACTAGAAGCTCATCAAACTCCTTCAAAAGTATGTGATGTATTGCTTAAGATCGTGATGATTGTATGCAATTCCATGACTAATTAATTTTTTAAGGTTCCCACCAAAATTTTTTTTTTTTTTAAGGTTGTATTATATAAAGGGAAAATGTTTGCCAGCTACATGAAAGAAGCTCCATCACATGGTCACACATGCAGACTTTAAAAATGTTTCGTCAGCTACATGAACTATTGTCAACACATAAGGACATTCCGAACTAATATAAGTCATGTGCACAACACCATAAACATAAAATCCAATAGTGTTCCGATGTTGGAGAGGGCAGAATCCGGTACCGGCCGTTTGTACCCAAATAAAAATCTGACCCGAGAATATTTTAACCACTGGCCCAAACCAACACTTAAACCGGACCCTAATTAAAACCTACCCACCCGACCCAACTCATCTTCCCCAAATTAAAAAATTTCTACGATCGATCTCCCCACATAAATCAAAATAAAAAAAAACTTCAAAGGATATAAGAAGAGAAGAAATGTCGATTCTTTGTTCTTAGTGGATAATAGGGTTCGAGTTAGAGGAAAGGTGATTTTGGCGTCTCTGGAATCGGGTTTTAGGAGGAATTGTGTTTGTTAGAGGTTCCGATGAAAGAAGATCTTGTTATCTTTAGGTATCGAGCAAATTGTGGATCTTGAACAGCTATGTTTGAAATCGAATCCTTTAAGTTCTGTAATTGAAGAATCTCGTTGTGTTATTATGATTGTTTGGTTGTAAAATAATAAGGAATTGATGCATATTGATGATGCAACAGTACGACAAGCTGAGGAATACAGCTTACGAATGGAAGAACAGTGAGCTGCATCCATGTGTGAGGAATCAGAGATGACGTGGCAAAAGAAAACGCGTTGCTTGAGCAAACGGTTGGAGCGAAGATTTGAAGATATTCACTTCACCAAGATAAGGAAAGGATAATTCCAAATATGAAGATTGTGAGATCTAAACGATAGGGTTTTCGCAAAAGGGGTTTAAATACTGATCTTAAGGTCACAAGCTGCCATACACAAGATCAGAGAGTTTTGAGCAAGCAAAACAGCATCGTCTGAATAAAAGAAAAATAGCTTAGGTGGTGAGAGTTGTGTGAGTTTACTTTTCTATTCGTTGTTCTTGAGAGGGGGAGCGTAGGATAGAAAAGGGTGATAAGTACTTTACTGCTGGGTAGTCTAGGTGGGTAGCTTAGGTTATTCGGTGAAATCATTTGTAACTAAGAACTAAGTTTCATTTGATTAATAAAGTATTCGAGCGTTGTTTGGCGCATTCCAAACAGTAAGTTGTTGTGTATCTGTCTCTATACCGTTACAATTGGTATCAGATAACAAAACATCTGAAACTTGACCCAGAACACTATGGGTACTGGAAGGTGCAAATGAAACAGATGATTCAAGGAATTGATCTGGAGGCATGGATCGCTATGGAGGATGGATGGACTCATCCAACTGTGACCGGAGATGGTGGGGTAAAGAATCTGAAACCAAAGAAAGAGTGGACGACTGAAGAAAAGAATGAAGCAAAATTCAATGCCAAAGCACTGTCAGCTATCTTTGGGTCTCTGCCAATGAATCAATTCACACGTGTACAGGAATGCACGTCAGCCAAAGAAGCATGGGACATACTCCAAGTCACTTTTGAAGGAACCTTGACGGTGAAAAGAACCAGGTTGGATATGCTAGCCTCGGAGTTTGAAAATCTGAACATGGGAGAAGATGACTCAGTGGATGACTTCAGCAGCAAACTGAGCGCAATACAACAGGAAGCTGTGGTACTTGGAAAAACCTACAAGGACAAAAAAATGATGAAGAAATTTCTCAGGAGTCTCCCATCCAAGTTTCAATCGCACATCTCTGCTATAGAGGTATCGTTGAATTCTGATGAAATGAAGTTCGATCAAGTGGTAGGGGTGATGAAGGCGTATGAGGTGAAAATGAAGAAAAAGGATCAACCAGTTGATAAAGGAGTAGCTCTTACAGCTGCCGACAATCAGAAAGAGAGCCTAGAAGATACTGTGGGATTGATTGAAAGGAAGTTCTTCAAGAAATTTGAGAAGGGACAGAGGATTGTATCCTCATCAAACAACAATCGCTTTCAGAAGGATAAAGAGGAGAAAAAAGGAGAAAAACAGTGTGTTGAGTGTGAGGGATTTGGGCACTTCAAAGCCGACTGTCCAACAATCAAGAGGAGAAGCACGCTACAGTGCTATGAATGTAAAAGGTATGGCCACACCAAGACCGATTGTTTGGGGCTGAATAATTCAAAGAACAAATCCTATGTTACTTGGAGCGAGAGTGACTCAGACGAAGAAGAAGGTGTTGATGTGCTAAATAACTTCATGGCTCATCTAGGGATTATAGAAGAAGGAACAGAAGATCAAGAAGTTGAGTCTGAGGATGAAGAGATAAATCTGAGTATAGATGAACAGCTCATGGTTCTGGTTGAGGATTCGATGACTAAGAAAGGAGAAATTCAAGCTCTTACTTCTGAAAACAGAAAACTGATTGATAAAGTGTCCAATCTGGAAAAAGAACTAACTGAGGAGAGGGAAAAACTATCTGAAGAAAGACAGAAGAATTCTGATTTGTCCCGCAAGCTGGAAGATCAACTGAAAAATATCAAGATGTTGAGCAGTGGCACAAAAGAACTTGAAAAATTCTAACTACTGGGAGAACCAGTAACGTGAGTTGGGGGCTAGGATATCATGGAGATAGTGTCGGATCTACTACTAAGTTCGTTAAAGGGTTCTCACAGAACAAGAACCGAATCCAGCCTCAACGAGTGAAGTCTAACTTTAGAGCACCCCTTCCTGCAACTAATTACTCGAACCAACGAGCACAATTTCAGCAACCTGTGTACGTGTACGGGGAAGGAAGAGCAACAGGATGCTGGCACTGTGAAAAACCAGGCCACTACAAGGTCAACTGCTACCGATATCTCAACAAGATCAAACAGGCGATCAGTCAAAACAGATACCACTGGAATGACAAGCGACCATCACAAATCTTGATCAAAAAGGAGGATTTGTACTGCAATATGGCAATGATCTCCGAAGAATCAACTACTTACAACGATGAAGTAAAGTGGTTATTTGACAGCGGCTGCTCTCAACACATAACTGGGAATGAACACTTGCTGCATAGTCTCGAATTCAGCTTAAGTCGCATGGTGATGTTGAGGGATGGATCCCACTGTATAATCAGAGGTCAAGGATGGACAACTGATATCGATCAACCGGCATTGGAGGAAGTTTAATTGGTTAAAGGACTGAAGGCTAATCTAATCAGCATCAGCCGACTGTGTGATGACGGATGTGAGGTATCTTTTACTAACTCAACCTGTAAGGTTCTGGATGCTCAAGGAAATGTTAAATTCACAGGATTACGAACTGGGAATCACTGCTACGAATGGATATCTAACGGAGTAGGGCAGAGGTTACAAGATGACGAATTCAATGAAGTAACAACGGTTGGTGAAGACGAATGGGAAGAAGATGAAGCTGCAGTCAATGCTGGGACGGACTCCACAACTGTTGTTCTCAGGCTTGAATCGTAAAAAGTCAACCTCGATGCCAGTAGTCCGCAGCTGTCAAGGATGTTGGTCGCATCTGAGATACCTATGCTTCAAGACATCCTACAGCAAAGTGGTCATGACGGGTCAGAAGTGCAGCAGCATGAGAATCTCTCATTTCAGTCACTTACGAGAGAGATTCAGGGGGAGAATAGTGCCTCACTTGCAACTGCAGCTACACGACCCCTAGTTGTGACTGGACCACAGCAGTTTGTCAAACAGGAAATGTTCAGAACGCATTGGCGAAATACCATGCAAGATGAGGTACGACAGCTTCGGGCTCAAGGCAGAGACGGTAACGCGGTGCATTGGAGAAACTCACCAAGATTAACCGAAATGCAAGAAGCTGTTATCCGTAAGACATATCTGATTGCTCAAGGATATGAAGAAGTTGAAGGTGTCCTTCTAAATGAGGTATTTCCACCCATGCGATTCCTGGATACCATAAAATTCTTGGTTGGAGTTGCATGTGTTATGAATGCCAAGCTATACCGACTTGATATTGCTTCTAGCGAATCATCCATCTACACTAGGCTGGTTGATATTGTGCTGGCTCAAGATTACACAAGCGGATCTGTGAATCAGCTCTTGTTCACTCAGTTAGTTGAACAGGGTGTTTCCATGATCTACATAGTTGGATGTCACCTTGTTGGACTCTCCACATGTCAAGCCAATATCGATCTACTGTTCAGCACACTGGGTCAACAGTTAGATGTGTCATACCATGGAGAGTTGACCGAGATTTTTTGGGTTACAAATTCAGCAGCTGGAAGAAGGGATATTCGTGACTCAAAGTGAGTACATCAGCCAGCTAATGATGCGCTTTAGCACGGAAATGGACAGCTCAGTGAGAACTCCAATCAGCAGATGCTGGAATCGTGATTCAAACGAGGAAGCTGTGGATTCAACCGTCTACATGGAGATGATTGGAAGTCTAGAATTTGTGACAGCAACCAGACCTGACATTGTGTTTGCTATTGATATGTGCTCAAAGCATCAAGAAGCACCTCAAGGGCACCATTTCAAGGCTGTGAAACGAATTATGAAGTATGTCAAAGGAACCATTAACTTGGGACTGTATTTTAACAAGCACACAGATGGGAACTTGACTGGCTATACATCCGCATGTCGAATCAGAATTCTGAATGAGAACAGAAATGTGTGTGGAGGATGTTTCTTTCTGGGAGATAACCTAATCGCTTGGTACAGTAAGACAAGAACAACACGATCGTCGTCACCAACTGAAAACAACAGTGCTGCGGTGGGCGTCTGCGCATCACATCTTGTAAGGTTGAGACAATTGATCAACGAATGTGGTATGACTTCTAACACTCCTTTAATTCATTGTGATGATAGAAGTGCTGTGAATGTGATCATGCCTGACCTTAATCAATCGGAACATATTGATGTGTTTGACGAATATGTTCATGCTCAAATTGTGGCGAACAAAGTAGTAGTTAGACCAGTAAGCAATGTTTTTCAATTGTCGGATCTAATGTCTAGACCTCTTCTCTATGACCAGCTTGTTTTCTAAGACACACTATTGGCTTAATAGAACTATGAGAGATTCGTGGGATGTGCCGCTCCAAAGAAAAAAAAAAGACAGAAACTGGAGCAGGTCACGTAAAGTCGAAAGGATGAATAGAAAAATCAGCTGTCTGAATTCAAAGGTATGTGGAAAAAAGCTACCTGTCATGCCAAGTTTTTCCCAATCGTAAAACGGTGTCTTGTCCTGGGAGGTCAAAGAGCTGAGGAGGAACAACGATATGTACCAAACAAATACCAGTCACTGAGAAGTCAAGTGATGTGTCTGGTATGTACTCTAAAAGAAAAAAAACGTGTTAGTGTTGAGACAAAAAAAAAAAAAAAAAAATCCGGTCTCAACACAACCCTGTGTGTGTATCCTTCAAAGAAAATTCCAGCTGCCTAGGCATGTTGGTTGTTCTAGAACTCAAGGCATGACAGTGTGAAAGACTAGCCATTGATCCCGAGCTGTTTTGATCGAAGATCCTCAAGGTTGTGATAGTCTCTGGTGGAAGTCACAGTAAATGAGTGGCACTGAACACATCTCAGTTCTCTGAGGTAAGAAGACTGTCATTGATTTTTTATTTAAGTTCGATTTAAATGCTGGCTGGTCAACTATTAATTTGGGCACACAGCTTGATGCTTGGATAAATTAAAGTAATTTATGCAATGTTATTTGTGTGCATCAGAAAGCTGTGTTATTAATCAAAGGTGTGCTGTACCTTGAAACAGCCGTAATATTCCTTACCTGAGTACTCAAACAGGGTTAAAACAGATAAAAAATATGGATAAGGTGGTCCATTTGCTCAAGCCCAAGTAGCAGTAACTCGGTAAAAAGGGTGGAGAAGATAAGGATGTGTGTGAATCTAGGGTTGCCTGCCTCAGGAGGGTGAATTTCTCTGGACAGCTTCAAATCTTGCGGTGAACATGTCACGATGTATTCAAAACCAAATCGGGCAGATCGGGAATAGATGATTGTAGCTGAGGTGTGGAATCCCGAAACAGCATTGGTGGTTTACCAAGAACCTGAATCAGAACTCAAAACTGTAAAGGAAGACATGCAGCAAGCAGAACACTTGTCCGAAGTCAAGAGCTCAGGGTACTCATCGGAAGAAGTCAAAATCACCGGTACTGGAAAGAATAACAAGCGCACAGGGAGTAGTCAATCAGATCGCAGAAGATCTAAGAGACAGAGGGCTGGTAAGGAGAAAGAAGGAGAGCCTGTTCAAGGTCAGAAGTTCGATTCAACTTGTTTTATCTCTCACGATGCTTGGTCAAGGTATGCTGCCTTTTCTCAGAACAAGGAACGATTTATAGAAGAGAGAGAAATCATCCTAGGAAAGAATGACCGTATCAAGAAGTTGATTGATGGAATGAAGATGTTGGTCACTGTAACAAATATCAAACCTTTTAACTCTGATGTTGTCTTAGAATTTTGGGCAAACTTTCCTAAAGGAAAAACAGAAAATGGCATCAAGGAGATACTGGTTCGGGACTGGATGTATGAATTCTCTGCTTCTCGGATCAACAAGCTCTTTGGGTTAAAAGATGTGGATGAACGAACTCACAAGGTGAACTTCGCTGGGATACTTGATGATGAAGTTGCAAGCTTCATGACTGGTGGTAAGGTCAAGGATTGGGACTCGGTCTCGTACTCCACCTTCAAGTCAGAGTACAAGAATTTGTACAAAATCTGTTGTAGCAACTGGCTGCCAACCACCAATGACGGATATGCAAAGCTGGCTCGTGCAAAGTTGATTTATATGATTGCTCACATGATTTCTTTCAATTTTGGGATGTTAGTGTATGAACACATCTGCCAGCTGGCATGGAGCACTCAAGCCAAGTTCAAATTGCCCTTCCCGAGCTTGATTCAACAACTATTGGATGCTCAGCATCAAGTGATCAGAACTACGGGTGGTCAAGAACGTCAGAAGGCTGAAGAGAAGTCCTCATCCTCTAAGAACCACACCAAAGGAATACGAGCTGCAATAAAAAGGGCTATGGGAATCCTACAAGAGGCTCTGAATGCAAGTACGTCTTTCTGTGAACTCACAAATGTGTAATGCCTTTGTGTTTTTGACTTATTGGTGCTCTCAAGCAGGGGGAGAA
>OVAQ01001979.1:0-14761 GCA_900406345.1 Erysimum cheiri
TTGATGACTTAATTAGGACTTTAGGCTTTAGCACATATATTCAATGTATATCGTATAATATACTAGATTAGGGTTGATTATAGTCGGTCCAAATTCAATTTGGTTATAAGTACCTAATCAAATCAAACCGTTAATCCAAAACCAATATTGTAATTATGAGATAAGCTTAATCGAACCAAACTCGTCAGACCACCAAAAATTCTTGCTGATGAATATGGTCAACATCTTGATTTGTTGTTGATCAGCGTTGACCACAAATGACCATGAGAGGCCGAGCCGCCGAGACTTCTAGGCTTGATTCCTCCTAGTTTTTGACATGGAAATATGATTGTCATATTAGAAACGTGACGTTGAGTTATTAGGGCTTCCAAACTTGAGTTTAAAGTCCAAAATTTCATCTTAAAAATTTAATCAGAAAACTTTAAAGAACCGCCGTTTTCGTGGGTTAATTGTGTGGAACTTGTGTTAGTAAATTGATAAATAATTAGTTAAGAAAATTTCAAAAACTTAAAATAAAAAAAAATTAATGAATAAGTTGTGTTGTCCATAATGTTGGATAATTCCAGAACTTGGGGAATAAGTTTCTTTAGAAAGTGGAAGTTTCTAGAGAACTAGAAAAAAAGAAAACGAGGTTTACAAATATGTTAATTTGGTTTTGTAATCCTAATAGGTTTAGGATGTTGCTTATATATAAGGAGTTCTATGTAAAGAGTTGTTCTACAAAACTTTCAAGAAAGAGATTTAGGTTTTGTGAGAGTTTTATAAATCTAATAAAGAAGTGCATTTCTTTAAGCTTTTGATTTCTATTTGACATAATATGTAGTTTAAAACTTTAAATAAGATAAAACTCGAAAGAAAGAGTACCACAGTTTTACCAATTCAGCCACAAACTTATAATGATTATGCCCATTGAGTCAATTATGGAAGCAGAGGAGGTAGCTCGAACCACAACAATGACTTCATTGTATACATAATGCATCAATCTTCATCCACAAGGAGGAAGAAAGTGAAGGAATTCCTCAAACAAGTCCTGGTGGCCTCGAAAAAGAATAGCCACCTGCAAAATAATCCATATCATCAAATCCAATACAAAGAAATGGAAGAAGACAAAAAGGTAAGAAAGAACATATATATACCTCATGGCAGAGCTCAGCAATGCTCTTGTTTTCCTTTTTGCACGTGTTCAAAACGTCTAAAAACGAGTTGAATGCATGATCGTTCTTCAGTGTTCTCTACAGATATAAATACTATTAGTTTAACAAAAATGATAAAAGATATTTAAGAGAAAAGTAGTATAAACACACAGAAAAAATGAATATAAGTTTTAGTAGGGCTATACACACAGTAAACCGCAATAGAGAAAATCTAAAAGAGTTAATTGAAATGTTTACATCGGAACTAAACCTTGAAGGCTACAAAATTTAAAAAATATAACCCAAAAATCTAAGCAAATTGATTCAGATTAAAACTATTTTTAGATCTTTTTGGATCAAAATTTTGAAAATAATCAGAATCAAACTATAAATCCTATTTACTAGTCCAATTTAGTCAACTACCTTGACCTTGTTGACAAAATTAATAGCTTCGTCAAAGTGAGCAGACTTGTTTGGTGTAGGTTTGTCATCTTCGAGTGTTATTTTGAAACCCATTGGCAAGAATGTATTAAAACCTAAGAGTAGTTCTGGTTCCCCTTTGAAGAGTTCTTTCACTATTGATATGACACCAAGAGTATCAACTCTACAATTTATATTAAAAAAAAAAAAAANAAAAAAAAAAAAAATCATACTCAATTTTCACAAAATCAAAATTAAGAAGAAACAAGCTAATGAATTCAAGAGCTAAACCAATCATTATGAGATAAAGAAAAACAAATACTTCTCAGCTCTGAAGTCCTTCATCATCTGAAGAAATTCATCATATACTTCACGATTATGTTGATATTTAGTTTTTACAGCATTGATGTAAGCAAGCGCATCACTTGTAGTTAGCTTCTTATGTGCAACCATGGTTTTGAAACTGGCAAGAGCTGAGAAAATATATAGATTAAAATACCAATCATCATATTAACAACATTATAACATTCCAAAATCAATAGCAATTTAATCTCTATAAAGATATTCAAATAACCCAACTCGAAATCATCGAATTACAAACAAACACATACAAGTAGCAGATCTAGCAATTAGAGACTAGTCATTAGAAATATTACAAGGGAATTTGAAGCCACCAACCAGAAAAGTCGAAGCTGACTTACTTTGATATCCAAGAGTTAAACTATAGAAGCAAGATAGGATCAAAGTGAAGAGGATCGATCAAAGTTGGCCGATACAATGTAAATGGACACGTTTACCTCACACGTTACAGGCAGGTACAAAAGACTTCAACAATTCCCACAAAGAAAGTCGTAAGGTTTTAGGTTTTTACATAAACTTTAATACCTAAAGAGACGTATAATATTACGTACGTTATACACAAATCTTTTTTTAACATAACGATTCGATTTTCTCTCTTCTTTTTGGTGTTTTTCCTCTTTTGCCTTTATATACCAATACTGGTCGTGGTTATCCACGATTCACAACTTACATATAAAAGTACAATTGAGAAAATAAATTTTACTTCACAAAATAGGCTAGTTCCAAGTTTGGGCTTATAGTTTTAGCTTTATAGAGATAGAGAAGCCCAACTCTTTCATAGGGCGAAGAAGTTGCCTCAGTAACAAGAGAAGCTGTAACTTTGACATACCTGAAGGACCTCCGTTTTGCATATTCAGTTTCACCCTTGCTATCCACAAACAACCCAAAGCACTAAACAACATCCAAAATAGATGGACATATTCAGTTTCACCCTTGCTACGTACGAAGCTTTGATTAGAAGAATAAAAAAAAAAGGTTGAAGAATTGCACCACCAAGTACCATTGCTAGTTGGCTTATGAATCATTGGATTCAGAAATAATTAAGTTCTTCACGTTGGGTTTTGAGTTTATTCGGCTACTGTTAGTAGGCTATGATGTGACCACTAATATTCAAAACAATTTAGTCTCGTCCAATATTGAGTGTCCGACTTAGGAGCGAGTGCGACCCAGCTTGTTGGGCTACGAATCAAAGAAACAGTCAAACAGACCAAAAACCCAAGAAACAAATACTATGGTGATCAAGTAAATATATTATGCCGCACCTATCTTTTACAGTTTTACTAAAACGCCAAATATTTTCTTATTACATAGTTTCCATATTTGATCGCCAATATGTTCTTGAGATCCATGATCTCTAGCTAATGTATATATATATATGCCAGTTAATCTGAAAAAAAAAAAACTATATTTTAAAAAAATTGAACACCAAACCTTGTATAAAAACTTTTAAACTTTTAACTACGTTATTTTCGTTGTTTATAAATAATTTTTCGTGGTGTTTCAAAGTTCTTATTCCGTTTCATCTTGAATTCTGAAAGCATGGAAACTTACACTTGAATTTTCGTTCTGGTCTCGTTTGCAACAGTTTTGTCTTTTTGACTCTTGAATTTAGGTTTGTCAACCCCTCCGACAAAACAAACTAACTGGCGTCAATGACAATTTTTCCTTTGTCAAGCTCTGGCGTCAATGCTTTATATATAAAAATTTCAACAACACATTTTATTCATTCAAATATAAATAACTAAACTTTAATAAATCGTTGATTATACTCAAATCTAATGAAAGACTACCTATATAAATGGTCTTTACCATCTTTTTTGTTGGTCGAGGTAATTAAGCCCAAAGGTGGGTGCCTCCTTTGATAGTTTGGTATATTCCATCATCCCATCTATGAGTTTGTTCGTACCCTTGATGTTTACTAAAATAAATTTCTGGTTCTGAAAATAAAAATTATCATCCAATAGAGAAAGAAACACCAAAGAACAGTATATGGAAGAGAATTTAACAAACAAAATTCAGAATAAATTCAAGAGTCTTCTAAATTGTTCGATTTTACATATTACCGGAACATTGAGGGTGAATTTGGTATATGGCAAGTAAATTAGATTAATATTTTTCCAACAGTACACGCACATAAGTCTGATAACATACATGCATCACTGTCCTCACACCACAAATAATCTCTTCAATTTTATATTTTATTTATTTCCCAATATAGATTGGAAAACTCTGAATATATAATTGGTAAACTACAAATATCTTTACCATCCAATTTGCTAGCATGATGTTTTCGAATCTATAACTGTACTGCAGACAAGAAAAACTATGAGTATCTTTCCTAACTACAAATATCTTTGTTACATATATATGTGCATAAAGAAAAAACCGATATTATATTAGATACCAACGATTAAAAATAAAAATAAGCAGAAGAATTTGTTGGTATTTTCATAAGTAAGTTTATATTAGTAAAGGAACAGAGAAAGACAAAAACACCATATCGTTTTGTAAAGAAGAGACTACGAGATGCATCACTAATAATTTCAAAGCAAAGAATTCTTCTCTCTTGCTGAGTGAGTATTATGTTTGATCTCCCTACCGATTCATGCCAGCGACCCAAAAATGAATATAAAAAATAAACTAAGCATCTTATATATGGTAGGAAAGGCAATAAAATGAAAATTTAAACTTTAGTTTTTGCACTTAAGTTACAATAATTTGTATAAATATTTTGGTATAAATATTTCACATTAATACTTTTTTTTTTCAAACTGTAACAATATGATATATTTTTATAAATTATTTTAGATAAACTATAATCTTGTGCATGATAACACCTATATACAGTTTAATGATGTTACAAATCACATTAATATATGTATCATATTATATTGTCTAGAATCATTTTCTGCCGATCACTTTCTACATGCATGTTAGACAAAGTAGGAAAAGTTGTGTCCACATAACTTTGGGAAAAAGTATAATCAAATAATACATTAAAATACATGTCTCAATTGAGATTTTAATTGAAACATACAAAAATATGTAGACAATAATTGTGAAATGTTGATATAGGGATTGATATTATAGTTGGGAACAAGTGAATATTGGGTGATGGTGAGGGCCCATGACAAGAATGAATGAAGGAAGTAAGTGACAACTAAATCTTTTTCAACAAAGGAAAAGGAAGCGACCGAATATGCCTCCTTCACCGTCCGTTCACTCTTTGTTCCCTCCACCACTCTTTTCTCAATCCATTTGTTTTCTTCTTATTATATTTTAATACACTCATTACAATTTTGGATCTAACCATAAATTTTATGAAGAATCGATTTTGTTTCAGATTACTCGGCCGGAAATTTTGTCGAGTGATGTACTAGTGGATAGATTTGTCCATATCCAATAATGTTTTGTCCAAAACATTGTTACGTACTGATTGTTTTGTCCAAAATGTTTTATCCAAAACATACCTAAGAAAATAGCTTTATACCGAAAGAAAATTGTTACTGTGAATTTAGAAAAATACTCCATGATATATATAATATTATCTTTTGTGTATGGTGACTAATCGATTGCCACAGAAGTATAGGCATTTTCTATTACTAACAAACTATATAAAGAAAGAAAAGACATTTTCCACTAGTTATGGTAATGCATCCTCGGAATACCCAACAGACCAATACTGCTCATCCTTTTCGGTTTTTGATATGATAAAATAAGATTTTTTGTTTATTAATCACTAAAAAAACAAATATTATATAAATGTGATTGGAGGCCTTTACATGATATATCACTATCAACCAATCACAAAACAGCTTTGGTAGAAGGTCACTTATGCACGTACATTACTCTGTATTTATTTCCTTACTTATATAGTTTATTGATGAGTGATGACATTACATTAGCACTGGGAGGTGTATCTGAGAGTTTACATTATCTGTATTTTCCAACAAAGCTTCATTACTGATTAATATTTTAAATTAATCTACATTTTCTAAAGTAAAATTTGACATGTTCGGAATTAGGTCCACATATAATAAATGAACTAAATGTGTGATTATGGCAGTCGTAATAATGTAACCATTGTGACAAGCACAGTTAATAATATACTGTAGATAAATGTAGATATAAAAAAATTCAATTAAATACTGAATGATGACCAAGAACAAAACGATTTTATTTTTTAGTTATTAGAACGGCTGCTCATTTTTGAATAATTAATTTAATTGACTTAACCAATTTGCATATGAAACATGTCCCAACATAAAAAGTTCTGCGTAATGCTCCTATACCATGGCTTAGTGCACTCAAACAGGTCATGTGTACACCAACCATAGCATTTTTTGGGTGTTTGCTTTTAACCCAAAAAAGTAAACATATCCAATCATTCTTATGATTTCGATAAATAATGATATTTCTTCCGTTTCAAAATAAGTGTCGTTATAGAGAAATTTTTTTGTTACAAAATAAATGTCGTTTTTGACTTTCAATGCAAATTAAATTTATTAATTTTATAGTGTAATTTATTTTTCTATTGGTTAAAATATGGTTAGGTGTATAGGTAATTATGTTTTTATATATAAAATATATAAAATTAATTATTTTTTTAATATGTGTGCACAAAACTAAAGTAATATTTAATATTTTGAAAGTAAAAATTTGGGACTAGATCAATCCAAGTGAGGAAAACGTGTCTGTGTCTTCTTGGTAAAACTAGCATTGAAATTTGACACGCAGTTGCTTATACAATCAGTAATTCCAAGAAACCATCTAAATTGCATTTGATGAATATTTAACTATAAACGTCTCAATCAGTAATTGTCACTTTAAAAAATAAGAGTAAATTAGAAACATCTAATGAAATTTTGAATGGTCCTAGCTTTATAGTACTATTTTAATCGGAGTCGAAGATTCTTCAATCTATCATCCACTCAGAGCTACGTGGATGGTCGATATATTGGGTTATAAAAAACATAATTGTACTATATGACAATAAAATAAATTTTAGTTATTTGAACAATTGTACAGTACTTTTCATTTCCTGTATTAACGTATATAAATAACAAATGTATTTTATTAAAATACACAATAAATTAGGGGTTATATTTTGTATAATTGTAATAGCAACTCTAGTAATAGCTATTTACCCTAAACAAATTTTATAAAAAAGGGTGGAAATTAAAGAAACATGATACTCCGTATATCACAAACAGCAAGAGACAGATACATCGAACGGTCCAGCTTTCCTCTTTTTTTGCTAATTGTTTTGATACAAAGTTGTTTTGTCTATCGAGAAAATTTATGGTGATCTTCTCCGAAACTTCATACACTCGCCGACAAAAGAAAACTTCATCCACTTGGATTTCTCGTAACTTGCACTAACATTTCATTAACTATTCACAAAAGTCCACGAACCTTACAATTGGCCACAAAGATTAAAATAATTATACACGTAACGACAACGAATCCATATATCTACATACGAATATACGAACCGTTCTCTCTTCTTCAAACGGTCGAAAACTCGCCACGCTTCGACTCAATGGTGATGATATTAATACTGTAAGAGCTTGGAAGTGGGGACTGGAACGATAAATTAAAGTGTGGAAATTTTTGGTTACATAATTCATTCGATATATATAGTGAATGTGAGGTTTTCGAAATACTGCCAATAGAATCGTCTACCAATTAGATAATTTATTTATGAATATTTATGTTAATGTCTTAGACAAATGTTTAATCCAACATTTTCTTCGAATTTTTAAAATTAGTTGCAAAATTAAAAACAATATACGTAGTATGCATTGGTTTTGGCATGCTTTCGGTTCTTGCATGGTTTAGTTTTAAACAAATAATCCTTATTTTCGATTTTCGTTTGTGTGCGGTTCGAGTTTGATTCCGATTTTCCAGCTGGTTTATGAGATTGAGCGCAGTTAAGCAATGTGTTGTTATACTTTTATGAGATCAGTCTCTCAAATTGTGAGAAGATAATGATCTATAATTTCTACTATCTCAAGAAAATTATTGTAAGATGTAGTAGATATGGCCGAGACGTAGAGACTTTCACTTCAAGATTCTGACTTCTGAATTTGCAAGTCCTCTTGTGTCATCTTTTCTGCTAAAACAATAGAAATTTAGGGGATGTATTCAATCTATTATTTTAAGGGATTTGAATTTTTATGGGATTTTATATGATTTTGATGATTTTATGGAAGTTCATGTGACTTATTGAAAATCCTTTCAAATTCCACCTAAAACCATGATATTTGAAAATCTGTATTTTTAACTAACTAAGAAAATCCTCTTAAATCCCCTCAAATCCTTCCAAATCATTAAAAACCAAATCCACAAATTAGTTTCAATAACACTGGATTTTAAAGTTGATTTTGAAATCATTAATTCAATAACACTTGATTTCATTACATTTTTTAAAATTCATAATTGAATAACATAGGATTTGTTAAAAAATTACAAATCCCTTTAAATACAAGTTTGAATTACAAATATTGTTTGTTGGATTTGATAGTTTGTGGGTTGAGTTGTTCATAGTTCTTGTTCAAGTTCGTCTTTGGATGTTTTCAATGCAATAATCCCTATAGAAAAAGTTACAGTTCTACCCATATGAAAAGTTTGTTCAACCCAAATTTTTTCTCTTAAAGTTTATTTGGAGTGGTTAAAATAAAAAACAACAGAAATGTCAATTAAATCAAAAAGCCAAAAGCAAAAACAAAAAACAAAAATCTAAATGCATTAACTCAACTTCACTAATTTAGGTTATTGATAATCGCCAATTATTTACAACCGTCTTCTTCAACCACATATTTCAATCATTTCATCTAACCGTTTGCTTAATTGATAATTTTTACCCTGGTTGAAGAACTCAACTCTAACCACCGCGACTAGAGGTTACCACTTTAAATAAAGCTGATGGATACATTAGAAAAAATAAAATAAAAATCTAATTGGACCAATGAAAAGATAATAATTTCATTGGACAGAGAGAGTAATATTGAGATTAAAAACACACAAGGGTCAAAGGTTTTTGTGGTGAGCTCTCAAAACAAACACAAAAAAAGTAGAATCATTCCTATTTATAAACAAACCTAAACCTCTCTTTTCATTCTTTCTCTTTACCATTTTTATTCCAAAAAATAATATCTCTTTCTCTCTCTCCGATCAAACTGTTGCTCTCTTTACGAGCACAGCTTCGATGTCGCGTAGTTGCTCACAGTGTGGAAACAACGGTCACAACTCTCGCACGTGTCCTACAGATATAACCACCACCGTAGACATTAACAACAACAACAACGACGGCGCCGGAGAGAAAGCCATCATGCTATTCGGTGTCCGTGTAACAGAAGCTTCATCATCTTCTTTCAGAAAAAGTGTTAGTATGAACAATCTTTCTCAATTCGATCACACTCCTGATCCTAACCCTGTTGAAGACGGTGGTGGTTACGCTTCAGACGACGTCGTTCACGCCTCCGGTAGAAATCGTGAACGTAAACGAGGTTAATATATATAATAATATCTTTCTTATTCTCTCTTTCGATTTGAACAAAACTTATTTCGTTTTCTTATATTTTCGAGTTTCTTGAAATATTATGGATTTAGGAACTCCATGGACAGAGGATGAACATAGATTGTTTCTCACGGGATTGCATAAAGTTGGTAAAGGTGATTGGAGAGGAATCTCTAGAAACTTTGTTAAAACTCGAACACCGACTCAGGTCGCGAGTCATGCTCAAAAATATTTTCTCAGGCGGACTAATCAGAATCGTCGCCGTCGTAGATCTAGCCTCTTCGATATAACTCCCGATTCGGTATTAAAACTTTTGATTCTCAAAATCTTTGAGTTTAAAAAAATCAGAATCTGTGAGATTAGTTTAACACATAACGTTTGTTTTTCAGCAGTTTATAGGATCTTCAACAGAAGAGAAGACGCCATTGGAGAAACTAATCCGTGCTGTTCCGATTCCGGTTCCTCCGTCGCGAAAAATGGCTGATTTGAATATTAGGAAGAAAACTCCGGCGGCAGCGGCGCCGGAGATGTTTCCCTTGTCGCTGAAACTACAGATGCCGACGTCTTCGTCGACGTCGTCATCATCCAATGAAAAGAAGACGCGTGGCTCACGTGCCTCGGTGTTTGAGGCGATGTCGAGTAATGGAGATAGTATAATGGGAATGGCTTGATGAAGAAGATAATGTTTTAATTATATAAAGATAAGATATTATAAGATCTGATGATTTGATTAATGTGAGAAGATTACATTAGGGTTAATTAGATACTTTGATCAGACTGGTTAATGGTTTATTCCAGAAAGTGAGTAGTGTTGTGTACAGGTTTTTTTTTGCTCAGGGAGAAGGAAACGACTTGTCGTTTTTCTTGTTGTACGATAAATATGGATGATGCGGTAAAACAACAGGTAGTCTCTGTGTTGTTTTGGTCAAGAGTTGATCAGATTCACAAGTGTGGACTACTTCAATGAAACTGCGTGTTTGGTTTCTACTGATGCGTTTATGGAAGAGTTGAAAATAATTTTGTTATTGGATTAAGGTCAAGTGCATCTGATATGTTTTTTTCTCTCTTTTCTTTTTTTTGTTAGACTTTTCCAGTTCTTTGCCCTTTTTTTCGGGGTGTGTGTTGATATAATGTCACATTCATGAACCAAACACAGTTATATTACTATAGTAACAGTACGTATTTTGTTTTATGTTTCTCTGTTGACGTCACTTTATTTTATGTTTATATGCATGTTATTTATCCAATTATCATTCATAGTGAATATTGATTCGAAATAATACAAAATTCCTAAAATTTGTAAAGCAAGAATGGGCCTAGGCTAAGGTATAGTCTATGGGCTCAACAGGTCACTCAGATACTCGGATTGATAGTTCCAATAACCCAAAGGTCCCAAACATTTCAAGCTATTTTGTACTCACTCAACATGTTTTAAATTTCAAGCTATTCCAAAATTGCTATCACAAAGTTAGAAACATTCTCAACAGTTTATGATTATCCTACACTCCTACACCAACAGTGCAAACACGTTTTATATCTTTTAGTCAAATAATAGAATATTGGTACATTACATCATTATAAATGATCGAGTCTTTAGACAATTACTACCCCATACAATGATACAAAGCTTCTACCTAATTTATACTTTTACAAAATAAGAAAATAAAATTTGATTCTTTGCGCAGAAAGTGCTTTGGTACCTACTTTTACTACCTTTCGTTTTCGACCAAAGACATATAAACACACTAAAAACTGAATATTGTATAATCTTCTTACTCTCAAACTGCTCTAAACGGCGTCGTTTAATTGAAGAGAACTTTATTTGTTTTTAAAGTTAGCAAAGTTTGAATTTTTATTTTGTGCCTTCCACAAAGCTTATAAAACGTAACAGTCAATGGCCGTCCTTCCGCCATAGAAGGAAGAAAAAAACACTTCTCTTTTCACGAGAGAAACAAATCAAACTCATCATGAA
This sequence comes from Erysimum cheiri, assembly GCA_900406345.1. NCBI lineage: Eukaryota > Viridiplantae > Streptophyta > Magnoliopsida > Brassicales > Brassicaceae > Erysimum > Erysimum cheiri. The sequence goes on from OVAQ01001979.1 coordinate 11,408, forward strand.
GACGATCTCAATCTTCTTGTTCATCATCTTGATTTCATCTTCTTACGCCGAGGACGACGTGCTCTGTCTCAAAGGTCTAAAATCATCACTCACCGATCCTTCAAATCAACTCAGCTCCTGGTCTTTCCCCAATTCATCATCTTCATCTTCATCAATCTGCAAACTCACCGGAGTTTCTTGCTGGAACGCTAAAGAGAATCGAATTTTATCTCTTCAGCTTCAATCAATGCAACTCTCAGGTCAAATTCCTGAATCTCTCAAGCTATGTCGGAGTTTGCAATCTTTAGATCTCTCCGATAACGATTTCACCGGTTTGATTCCTTCTCAAATCTGTTCATGGCTTCCGTATCTTGTCACTTTAGATCTCTCCGGTAACAAACTCGGTGGCTCGATACCGTCTCAAATCGTTGACTGTAAATTCTTAAACACTTTAGCTCTTAACGAAAATAAGTTAACCGGTTCGATTCCTTCTCAGTTAACCCGGTTAAACCGGCTCCGGCGACTTTCTCTAGCTGACAATGATCTCTCCGGTTCGATTCCCTCTGAGCTCTCTCATTTTGGAGAAGACGGTTTCCGCGGTAATGGCGGACTTTGTGGGGAGCCGTTATCGAATTGCGGTTCGATAAACGGTAAAAACTTAACGATCATTGTAATCGCCGGCGTAATTGGAGCTTTTGGCTCATTGTGTGTTGGATTTGGGATGTTTTGGTGGTTCTTTATCAGAGATGGTAGTAGTAGAAGAAGGATCAAGAATGGTTACGGTGCCGGAAAATCTAAGGATGATAGTGATTGGATTGGTTTGTTGAGATCACATAAGCTTGTTCAGGTGACTCTGTTTCAGAAACCAATTGTGAAGATCAAATTGGCTGATCTAATTGTAGCTACAGATGAATTTGATGTCGAGAACATTGGTGTTTCATCGAGAACTGGAGTTTCATACAAAGCTGATTTACCTGATGGGTCTTCACTTGAGGTTAAGAGGCTTAGTAGTGTTTGTGAGCTTAGTGAAAAACATTTCAGGTCTGAGATGAACAAGTTGGGTCAGATCAGGCATTCGAATTTGGTTCCGCTTCTCGGGTTTTGCGTTGTGGAAGAGGAGAGATTGTTGGTGTATAAGCATATGGCTAATGGGACATTGTATTCTCAGCTGCAGCAATGTCCTATGGATTGGCCAACTCGGGTTAGAATCGCTGTTGGAGCGGCTAGAGGGTTAGCTTGGTTGCACCATGGATGCCAATCGCCGTATATGCATCAATACATTAGCTCAAATGTGATTCTTCTAGATGAAGATTTCGATGCTCGTGTTATAGATTACGGTTTGGGGAAGCTAGTGAGTTCTCGAGATTCTAAGGATAGCTCGTTTAGTAACGGCGAGTTAGGAGAGTTTGGTTATGTCGCGCCTGAGTATTCGAGCACTATGGTTGCGTCTTTGAGTGGAGATGTGTATGCTTTTGGGGTGGTGCTTCTTGAGATTGTTACCGGACAAAAGCCTGTTTCGATTAATAACGGTGAAGAAGGGTTTAAAGTGAGTTTAGTGGATTGGGTGAGTAAGCATTTGAGTAATGGTAGAAGCAAAGATGCAATTGATAGAAGCATATGTGGTAAAGGATATGACGATGAGATAATGCAAGTTTTGAGGATCGCGTGTAGCTGCATTGTATCGAGGCCTAAAGAAAGACCATTGATGATCCAAGTTTATGAATCTCTGAAGAATTTGGGAGATCAATATGGTTTCTTCGATGAGTATAGCGATGAGTTTCCGCTAATCTTTAACAAACAAGAACATTGAGCTAACTTAATGAGAGTGGTCTTTGTAAATAAATGATTGATGAGGTTTTTTTTTACTTTCTTACTCAATTCTTTACCCCTTACTTCTCTGTTTTTCTCTCACTTTTAACCGCCCCTGTTTTTTTTTTTTTTTTCCGTGTGCTGTTACTGCTTTATAATTCTGTACATCCTATGATGTATGAAATAGTTAAGACTGATTCTTAAAGCTTGCTAGTTGGAAGATTATTGGTATTCCAATCATTCAAAATGTTCTTCTACCGTGGAGTTCAAGGGCAAAATCTTCAATTATTGGTCTTGTGTAGTACATAATTTGCATTGGTATATGGACAACAATAGAATTGCATTGGGTTTATGGACAGCAATAGACTGAAAAAAGAGTAGAAGGGTGGTTCAGTGAGCTAATACTTTGATGGCCAGAATAGAATTGCATTGGACAAACAGTGCTTGACAAAAAAAAAAAAATATGGACAACAGTAGACTGAAAAAGCAGTTAAAACAACAACAAATTATCCAAAATCTTTGAAGGCCAGAAATGCATTATTGGGCATTGCATTAAAATGGGCTTCAAGCTCATCTTAGAAAGACATAATCTGACACCGTTTCAGGTTTCTGATGACGGTTATTATATAAGCATCAACTCGGAATTTAGATTTATGTACGTGCCATCTTAACAATTCTTTGAGGAAAGTTTCCAACTAAAAATTACTCCCTCTGTTCTTTATTATATGATTTTCTAGTTTTTCAGATATAATAAACAAACATATTAAAATACATTATTTTTTGTGATTTATAATTTCCAACAATTCTAAACCAATAATGTTTAGTTATTTTTCTTGAATTCAATAATTTATCATTAACAATTGTATATAGAAAAGTGATAAAATCCATCTTTTTTAAACCAAATATTTTCAACAAAAGTCATATATTAAAGAACGGAGGGAGTATGTAAAACGAGTGAACGTGGAGATGAATATTAGTCATTTTTATTGATTTTAGTAGCCTTTCCAAAATACAATACTAGTAGAAAAACTGGAAACAACGAAACCATAGAAAAAAAATTAGAAACTACGGGGGTGTTATTGGTTTGAGATTTAGAATGAGTTTTAATGATTTAATTAGGAAAGATTTTAAAAGATTGCTAAAGAGTTTGATATTGTCTTGATGATTTTTTTTCCAAAATCTTGTAAAGTCTTTTAAAACTTTTTTCCATAATCTTTTGGGGAAAAAACTAATATAACTCAAATAAAGGGTTTAATTACTAGAATGTCTCCTAAAATTAAAGGGTCATTTGAGTTTTTTTTATGTCTAAAATACCCTTATTTCTCGTTGTTAGGAAAAAAAAATTACAGAAATGCTATTATTTTTTATTTTCCAGCGTGGCATTTTATTACGAAAATGCCATCGGCGGATTTTTGGCTAGTTTTGAAAAGTTTGCCGCTTAGTTGTCACAGATTTATTTTCAATGGCAGACTTAGTTTATCGTGGTAGACTTGTTTTACTGCAACATATTTATTTCGGCAGATTTATTTTTTTCGACAGATTTGTTTTTCAAGGTTATGACAGATT
>OVAQ01001981.1:0-14751 GCA_900406345.1 Erysimum cheiri
CCTCAAAAAGGCCGGATATCCGGATCCGTCCCAGGGCTAGGTCACAGTGTAACATTCCCATGAGTTTTAGATTCTTGCTTTTAGAATTTAGATTTTTTTCCTTAAAATACATTAGAGCTAGATTACGGTCAACTTTGTTCCAACAATTTTCGGTTTAACTTTTTTGAAGTAAGTGTAATCATATTTATAATCTTCAAAAAATGGAATATGCTTATGCTGACCTAATTATAATTAATTTTTCGTTTTAATGACTCAACTGTTTTGTGTGTTAACGCTTAAAATAAAGGTAAACCTGAATTTTTTATCTTTAAATATTAGTAGGGTATGAAAGAAATAATAAGCACTCCCTATCTTCTTCTCTTTTCTACAACTTTTTGTATTGTCATTATTACAGCCAATTCACGAAATGGTTGATATTTCTTTGTCTTTTTCTCTTTTTTCGAAAAAAAGTGTTCGAATAAATATTTGTTCCATATTTAAACTTTATTGAAAATTTGGTAAAAGTGTGCGTTTGATTGCCCCTTTTTTTTTTAATTAGCCAATTTTGGATACAATCTTAATATTACTATAGACTATTTTCTTCGTTTGAAGTCATTCCCAAACAGACAACTTATTATTACACGACTTCCATCTTAATCGGTTGCGACCAGAAAAGTATCAGATGGACTCAGACTGAGAATTATTGACAAACAAAATAGTTTATGTGGCCTTGACTAAAAGCTACATACTTATAGTAAACACTAAACAGATAAAAATAAATAAATAAAACGTGGCCAAAACATATATAAAAAAAAAACATACAAAACGAGTAAACGACACTAATTTGTGTACATTAAACAGTCCAGAATTCATGTGCTTTTTTAATGTAAAAGTTAAATACACCAGAATCCATAACAATTGCAATCATGGTTTGAATTCAAAGAGTGTCCTATATACTACATATCATCATGCATCATCATCATCATCATGGTCTTCTTTTTAGAAAGCGAGCCTTCTCGTTTTTTGGACACGTTAACGATTGATCTCTAAAAATTCTTCACTAGTAATCTATATTTTGGCTAGCTTTATCAGAAAAAAGTTTATACAAATGAAAATATATATAAGAAAAAGTAGAGGCTTTACTCAAATCATATAATTGGTTCTCATATCATTTCGCATGAGAATATTACCATTTATTAAGGCCAAATTAATGGTATGACTGGGCTACCTAACTCGTGCCTCTTGATATGCCACACTGATTATATACATTAAAATTGTATAGTCGTGATAAATCCGTTTGACCTTTATGTTTAAAATTGTCAAATAAATTTTGTTTAAAAAATACAGGACTAGTAAAACATTCTTGGATAGAGGGAACCTACAACAACAGTAAAATCAAAATTGCGAATGAGCTGAACGAGTCATGGACAAGAGTTTTTTCAAAAGGTTTTTACGAGCCAATAGAATAATGCCGCCAAAAGGATAATCGATCCACAATTACAAGTGAAGAAAAGTATCAATATCGATGGGATGGCCAATAATGCCTAACATGTTTAAGATTATGAATCTTAAAGTATGCATTAACTTTGATTTAATAGTATATTGGGCTAAAAGCTCATTCGACCCACATCTCAAGCCCAACTTAAATAAGGTCCAACAAATATAAGCCGTTAGATTTAGGTCATCTACAAACCCTAACCGTTAATACCTTGGGTACCCGGAAACTATATAAACCCAAGAAACTTCATCTTCTACCTTTAGCAATCTTCCGCAGCTTTTTTTTAATCTCCTTACTCTTAAGAAACAGTTACAGAGGTTAAAGAGACGGCGCCAATTCGCTGTCCGCCTTGTACGAGCTCCAGCTTCGTCTAGGCCCTCGATTTTCTCTACCCCCAATTTTAGTTTCTTTAACTCAATTTAGCATTTTAAGTAGCAATGGCGGTTAAAGCAACAAAGGCGGAGAAGAAGATCGTTTACGATTCGAAGCTTTGTCAGCTTCTGAATGAGTACCCTCAGATCCTTGTCGTTGCAGCTGATAATGTTGGATCCACTCAGCTTCAGAACATTCGGAAAGGCTTACGAGGTGATTCAGTTGTTCTGATGGGGAAGAACACTATGATGAAGAGATCTGTGAGGATTCATGCTGATCAAACTGGAAACCAAGCTTTCCTCAGTCTCCTTCCTCTTCTTCAGGTTCATTTCTCTCATCTTGTACAGTTGTTTTTATCCAACATTTGGATAAAGTATTGATTTTTGGTTTGCTTTGATGAGATTTATGATTTTGGTTCTGTGGATAATTTGATTTGGTTTATTGTTGAATTCATGTAACAGGGGAATGTTGGGTTGATCTTCACTAAGGGTGACTTGAGGGAAGTCAGTGAAGAGGTTGCCAAGTACAAGGTTTGTTTATTGGCTAAATTGATGTTATTGTTGTTTTCAAGTTTTAGTATAGTCCAAGTATGAATTGATAATTTGGTTAGTTTTATGCTTTATCTTTCTCGAGATTGTCATCTTGGAAAGTGAAAGTTTGCATTTTTGGATTTGAAATGGAATCATACGTCTTCTTGCTTAAAATGCAGCCACATTCAATAGGTTCATTGAGCTTTGAGAAGACAACATTTGTAGTTTACCTTTTGTGTTTTGATTGATTGGTTTATTGCATAGCTTGTACTATTAAATGATGATTTGGTCAGTTTATGATCATCCTCTTATATATTGCTTTAGGTTATTAACTTGAAAGGTGAATAGGTGATAAAGTTTGCATATGTTTAAAACTGGAATTCAAAACCCCTTTTGTTCTGTCTTGAAAGGCAGCCACATTCAAGATTGGATTTGAGAGACTACTAGTTTCCACATTTTTGTAGCTTCTTTTCATGTTGTTTTTGATTGATTGATTTTTTCAACTTAGCCTTGTACTGTTAATTGATGAGAAATTCTTTGTCCTTTTTTTGACAGGTTGGAGCTCCAGCCCGTGTAGGTTTAGTCGCACCAATTGATGTGGTCGTGCAACCAGGCAACACCGGTCTTGACCCTTCGCAGACATCCTTCTTCCAGGTGCTTAACATTCCAACCAAAATCAACAAAGGTACGGTTGAGATCATAACCCCTGTGGAGCTCATCAAGAAAGGCGACAAAGTCGGTTCATCCGAGGCTGCGCTTCTAGCCAAGCTTGGAATCAGGCCTTTTTCTTATGGTCTCGTCGTCGAGTCAGTCTATGATAATGGCTCAGTGTTTAACCCTGAAGTGCTTAACCTCACTGAAGACGACCTTGTTGAGAAGTTTGCAGCTGGTGTCTCGATGATGACCGCACTTTCTCTTGCAGTCTCTTACCCAACCTTAGCAGCTGCGCCTCACATGTTCCTCAATGCTTACAAGAATGTTATTGCTGTTGCCCTAGCTACTGAGTATTCTTTCCCTCAGGCGGAGAATGTGAAGGAGTTCCTAAAGGTTTGTTTCCTTTTCGTTTTGCGTTTCAGATGTTGGGATTAGTAGTCATGAAAATGTGTTTGTTTTGACTGCAAATTTTGCATGGTTCAGGATCCAAGCAAGTTTGCGGTTGCTGCGGCTGCACCAGTTTCCAGAGGAGAATCTGGTGGACCTGCTGCTGCGGTAGCTGTGGAGGAAGAAGCTGCGGAAGAGTCTGACGGGGACATGGGATTCGATCTGTTCGGCTAATAATACGTCGCTCTTTGCTTTTGCCATTTTTATATTTATGACGTTTAATTTAAGTTTGAAACCTTTTTTAAATTGAGAATTTCATTGTTGCACGTTGTGGATCATTTTGTTTCTTTATCAAAATTCCCTTTCTGGTATCAATATTCTCTGCGTTCATAATTTTTCTGAACACAATTATACTTTCATTAGTACTCATATTTACATGATGTCTATCTCTATGCTTGAGCTTCCAAGGTTGAACAAAATACATGAAATCATGAATAGATGGGATAATGCTTCTTATCAAGTTTGTAAAATCAAAGTAATTTAGAATTGTGGCTCTTATTGTTAGATTATAAGATGAAGTCAAACAGTTAAGTGACTTAAATCAACACTGTACCTCAAATCAGTAGATACCGCGGTGCGGAGTGTGCTCCATACGAGCTTCTTTGTGGAGAGCTTGCTACAGCAGTGACCCTCGTCGTTTTTGGAAGCCTGTAAAGTTGTAGCAGATACAATGTTTTAATTACTTGTTTCTCTTGCTAAGTATAATTTTGTATATGCTCTCAAAGTGTGACATGCTACGTAATTAGATATGGACATTTTGTTTGCAAACATGGTTTCAAAAGTTAGGCCATAAAATGTGGTTATTTTTTCTTTTGGGTCAAAATGTGGACATTTTGTTTGCAAAACATTGTTTCAAAAAAATCTGGACAGTGATCCGTCATGGGATTTAGTGTAAAAACTGCTTCCACCTGGGAGTTAGAAGAAAGTTTATATCGTCCAAAACCATCAGCACCAAAGCTTAAAAATATATTATACATGGACAAAACCACATTGAACTAATAGTTTCTACTCAAATTTTGAAATGTTATCGTTGATCTTGCAATCTTTAATCATGAATAGCTTGTGAAAGAGAAATAATGTTGTTTTATTAAAAACACTTTTAGAAGATTGCATCTAGCCTATCCTCATATTAGAAAAAAAAAAAAAAAAAATTAATCAAAGTATTACGTTAACTTTAGTCTAAAGAAGAATTAAAAGGGATAAGCTGATAAGCATGCCTTGTTCTCTGGTTGAAGCAGAAGCATGCTTTTGTTAATAATTGTCACAAAAAAAAAAAAAAAGGGTTTGTGTAAAATGGATCGGACTGAGTTTTAGCCATTCTCATGAGATGAAGAAACATAAGCGTGGGAATTGCGGAGTTAAAAGTGGAATATGTCTTGTCACTTAGTATAATAATCAGAATAAGATTCGAAATAAAAAAAGGAATGTGGTGTTAGATTAACATCAATTAAATTAGCTTTTGAATAGTATTTTAGAAGAAAAAAATGAATTTTGGGGCTTTTGGTGGATAAGGACTTTCCTCTGCGGTACCGTTTTTCGTGATGACATCAGTATTATTCCAAGTTGTATCCATTTTCGTGTCACGTAAAGTCAAAAAAGGAGTCCGACATAGAAGAAGATCGAAGAGGAAGATGTTTCCATGTTCCCAAACGGATATACATCAAATTGTTACGACTTTTTTTAAATAATAATAATTGCATCCACAAACGTCATTGTTTTCTAGTACGAGATTTTACAGTTTTAAACTATGATGGAGAGATCACATGGATTGAAATATTGTTACCGTCGTTGATTTCTGTGTACAAAATATCCGGAGCATATTTGTAGCACAAGATATAAAAACATATACTTTGGAACAAGTGAAACAAATATAGTAAAAATAGTTAATTGGTGCTTTTAAAATGATATATCAACTGTCCGATTTCAACTATTTTAGTTCTTACTGCAATTGGAGTTATAATATATTTAAATAGTAGTTGCATTAAAAAATGAGAATAATACTCTTTTGGTATCAAAATAAGTGATATTTTAAAAAATTTTTGTTTCAAAATAAATGATATTTTATATTTTTCAATACAAAAATGTACTAGTTCTTTTTTTATTTAACCATAACATTTATTTATACTAGTCAGACTATTAATTATAATATTTAACGTATTTTAAGTAATTTACAGATTTTCTTTTCAACTAAGACATTAAATGTTTGAATATGATAGATTTTTAATAATAGAATAAGAGCAGATAGAAAATTAAGAATGTCCCATAAAAAAACAAAAAAAACAAAAATCGTTCAAAGAATTTTTATGTTTATTGGCGTTTGATCTCATCCTGTTGTTGTACAAAAAAAAAAAAAAAAAAAAAAAAAAAAAAAANAAGATCTCATCCTGTCATCCACATGCAAATATATAATTAATATCTTCTCCTTTCCGGCATTTATTGAGGATTTAGGCAAGTGTGATGTGTTCCCATACCAAATTTTATCCGAATCATGCCATCTACAAGTTAAACAATAACTAAAAACTAGTATTAGTATTACAATTATCAAGGAAATTAAAATATAATTGATTGTTCAGGTATCATTGTCTGCTAAATTCGTGTTTTATAGTAATATTTTTTATTAATTGTTTATTTCAACCTCTAATTAACTATGTAGTAGTTTAAAATTTAAAGTACAAATGATGTTTATATAGACGAGGCTCAACTAAAATCCTTATAACAACATCATTTAATTATATAACTGCAGATTTTGTTTTGGGGATGAGATTCTCCTATTGGAGTACAAGGCTATAAGCCTGCGACCCTTTTTCAATTACACCCAAATTAATTATTGTTAATCATTTAAATTGGTTTCTTGATTGAAAAGGAATTTTAAATAAAATAGATAGAAGAATGGATAATGGTCGGATAATGCGGCCGGAGACATGCTTGATTCCCAGGAAACCTGTTTCTTTGATAGCTCAACCTTTGTTGACTCACCCTTTCCCCCTAACTCTCTTTTTATTTTATGATTTAAGTTTTGTCATAACAATAATCATGAGTTTATCCACAAACAAGTCATAACCAAACCCGTTGTTTTCCAAATACTACAATTAGTATAAACAATAAAGTAAAAAAATACTATTTCTGTTTAAACGTATACAATTTAAAAATATAAAAATTTGTATTTATGTAAAATAAATGCATTTCACATCGTTTAAATTGCTTGCATAGACAAAACCAAATTTTTTTAACAAAAATGGGATAAAGAGAATTATTGGTTAAGGTGGATGTCACTATTTAGAATTAGTAGCACAAATAAAATACAACTAAATAAAACCAAAAAACTACAAAATGTGATCTGTAAGTGGTGACTGGTGCTATTGTGAAGGGATCAGGGATGTAACTAAACTGAAGCAAGATAGAGGATTATTAACAATAAAACCAAACAAAAATAAAAAATAACCAAATTTGTTGTTTTCATATCTAAATTATAACAAAATGCAATTTCCAACCCAAACCATTGTTAATTTCAAATTTCAAACTTAAACTAATATACGTTATGCAAAAAACAACAAATGACACTAACGGTGTCAGTCGGCCGATAACTAGATGCTACTGTACTGTTGACATGGCAACGGTTGACGACGTCGTTTCGTTTGAAAATAAATTAAAAACTAAGTCCAGCAAATTTTATAGTCATAACATAATCATGAGTTTATCCTCAAACAGGGTCATAACCAAACCCGTTGTTTTCCAAATACTACAATTAGTATAAACTATAAAATAAAAAAGTACTATTTCTGTTTAAACGTATACAGTACAATTTAAAAAACATACTATAAATTTGTATTTATGTAAAATAAACGTATTTCACATCGTTTAAATTGCATAGACAAAACCAAGAAACTTTAACAAAAAAAGGGATAAAGAGAATTATTGGTTAAGGTTCATGCATTTTTTAGATCTTCAGAATTTTTGTTAAGGTAACAACACCTTTTTCAAATCTTCAAAAATTTGGAAAATTTAGTCGGAGCTAAATACCTTTTTTTTATATATACTTTTCATATTTTTTTTTTACTAATTTGAAGAAAAAGAAATTGTTGTAATTATTGAACTGGATCGAAACAAATTTTTTTTTTTTTTTTATTCAAATATATTAATTATGAGAAAATAAAATACAGTGGGCCTCTCAACAAAGAGGAATAAGCTCATGGGCCATTACAAGTCCAATTAGTTACAAAAAAGCTGAACGGGAAATTTTTTTCCGATGTCGGAAGAAGCGGCTCGGATCTCGGTGATTTCCGGCGAGCAGAGCGCCGTGGCACCAACGACGGCGTATACAAGGCGCACGGTTTCCCTACGCGACCACCTAGAAGAAGACCGTCATCGAGAGTATACGGTTCCCGACTTGAGTCTTCTCCGGCGAGCTTGTTGGTCCGCTACAAGCCTCCCATCATACCTAGCGCTCCGACAAGCCGTTTCTCCGGAGTCGGTTCCTATGTGAGCGCCCCGACCCGTCTGATCTAACCCCGCTCCCTCCTCTCCCGGCGATTCCCGACAGCTTAAGGCAGATCTGTCGGTCCTTAGATCTACGCCGATCTGGTGAAGGGATCGTCCGATCTCCCAGATCCACACTCACCTGGACTGAACGGACAGAGGCCGCCATTCTCCGGAGACTTCCGTCGTAGTGTAGCCGCCGCTCCAGGATGGTGACCCGAGAGGAGACTCGTTTTAAGTGGTCCGACGTCTTCAACCGGGCTCGACTTGAGACTCCTCGCCCCGCCTAGAAACGAGGCCGCAACTGCATCTCCGGAGAAGGAGCTTCCGCCGTCGAACTAGATCTGACCTTACTCCTAATGGCACATCGCAACGGGCCAAGGACCAGCCCGAAAGGAACAAGAAAAGCGGAAAAGAGAAAGGGGGAGACTGTCCCGCTACGCCGGCGCGAGGCTAGGCCGGAGACAGCCGCCCAAACGGAAGAGACGATGGAAACCCTAGACAGAGGAAGTTGAGAGAATTTTTCGCCCCCGCGTGGAACGTACGAGCCAAAGTCGATCGAAACAATTTGAATTTGATAAACAAAAGAAATTGGACAATCGTCGTTTTTTCTTGAGAACATAGTTAAAATTTGATGGGTATTGCTTATTACACCATTTTTGAGTCACTATTGTTTGCTTGTTCCACATGTTTTGTAAATTTATTTTGGATGTCACTATTTAAAATTAGTAGCACAAATAAAATACAACTAAATAAAACCCAAAAAGTACAAAATGTCAAAATGTGATCTGTAAGTGGTGACTGGTGCTATTGTGAAGGGATGTAACTAAACTGAAGCAAGATAGAGGATTATTAACAATAAAACCAAACAAAAAAGGATCTTTTGCACTCTAACACCCTTTTTGGGTTGAACATTGCTTATAACACCCTTTTTGATCCAAGGGCCAATTTGGCACTGTTTGGCCAAAAATCGGACTATTTTAACCCTCCTTGAGTCGTTACATTCTAACGAGATCGGCTTGGAGGAAGGAAAAAGTGGGAAGGTGGTTAAAATCTGAGCCACTCATTTAATAACGTGGTTAAGATTGTGTGGCTGAAAACAAATTAGCAATACGAGGTTTTTTTCTTTTTGTTTTTAGTATGAAGATTTGATAATCGATGAATCTCTTTCTCCCCCCCCCCCCCTCTCTCTCTCTCTGTCTCTCTCTATGTCGTTCTCTCTCATTTCAGTATCAATGGAAAAGAAAACGTTCGATTCACCTATGCTTTATCTACGCTTCAGTGATGTGGAGAAAGAGATCCACTACCTCAACGAAAGGCCAGAGTCAAATCAACGGTAAGGAATCGACATTGAAACGATGGAATGAAGCCTCAAAGTGCGTGAATTCAATATCACCGAAGATAAGACGAGGTAAAAAACGCGGCAAAACTCTTGAAGGCGGAGGTCGCTTTTCATGTGGAGATCAACGGAGTCGAAGAAGATGATGAAAGAGTAAATATGGTGATGTAACCAATAATATGGATAGCTATCTATGGACAACAACGGGGTATTAACGAACTTAATTACTGATTTGACACTCCAAATTAAGAGGAGTATCGAAGTTGTTTTCAGATGTACACAACGTGATGGACAATAATTTAACATTGTGATGGACAATCATTCCTCTCGAATATGGATCACGAAATGAGTGGACACAAATAACATGGATACGCCATCTATATGAAAAGGCCATGAAATGTAATATATCCTTACAATGCGGATGTACATATAGTGATGGACATGGATATACATTTGGATAATGCATTTCTCGCAAAGGCCGGAAACGCTAAAATTTATCCACTGAACCCTAACTCTCCCACACTGTAAGACCGAAATGTTATCCATTAAACCATTGTCCATTAAATTACACCATAAAACACTAAATCCCTAAGTCGTAGGGATTATCCATAAAACACTATACACAAAACCATAAATACTAGGCACAATAACCCTAAAACCACAAACTTGAGAAGGAGGTAATATGTGAGAAACAGCTTTGACAGGCATATACATTTGACACTATCCAGAACTCCATGTCCATGATGCATACATGTGAGAACGTTGGTCTTGTAAATGAAATACGTACCTCTAATGGATTGATTGTAGTGGCTGCATCTTGGTAGTCGGTTCCCTCTAATGTTTTGGTTGTAGTGTGTGCATCCTGATTAAATGTCGGAATTTAAGTTGCATATAGTGAGAAAGGTAGTACATAATTTAGTATTCACGAGTAGATGTTCATATCCATATTGGTTGTGTCCATATCCATACAAATTGTGTTATTTTCTGTTAAATTATCTTCAACGTATGACTATTGTCCTTGACCTCCACTATAAACTTAGTTTGTTCAGTTGGACTCCTAATTTAAAATTGAACAACAAAACCAATTATGCGTCCATGATCCAAGCCACTTATGACATATATGATGCATATGAACTATTAAAATACATGCACATTGTCTATATATTGAGGTTTTAAGGAGGAATTTAAGTTGGAAATAGTGAAAAAGCAAGTGCATAAGCTAGTATCGATGAGTAGATGTCCATATCCATACTACTTGTGTCCATATCCATAGTAATTATGTCCATCTATTGTTTTATGAGTTTTCTTCCGGACTGTGTACTTTAAACCAAGTATGCGTTATATCTACTTTCACGTAGTCCACGGGCCATACCACTTATGACATATTTGATGCATATGAACAATAAAAATACATTTGTCCATTGTCTATTTGTCCAGTTAATATAATCCATTGACTATATATTAAGAATTTTAGTTGGAATTTAAGTTGAGGAGTTGTATATATTGAGAAAGCAAGTACATATTCTAGTATCCACTACTGGATATCCATATCGATAAGAGCATTAGATTAAAAAATATATTTAACTATCCACATCTAACTATCCAACATGTTCGATCCACATATATCCACAGTATATAGGGAGCGATTTTGTTGACGAACGAAATCAAAGAGCTCTCCATGTAAAAATTTCTCATACGACGGAGAACAACGATTAAACAAGGCAATCTCCGCCCAAATTTACACCTAACCGCCAGATGAATGACGTTTCACGAGAAGGAACGTTGCGACGGTCAAGCATGGAGGACATCTGATTTGTGACTCGTTCTCGACTCACCAAGTCGGATTCTGTAAGGATCTGCTCTGGATCTCCTAGCTTCGGCAACGACGAGAGAAAGCGAGTCCTTGTGTAAGTCGTCGTCTTCTTCTTTTTCGATTGAAGAAGAAACTAAATTTTCTGGAAATGAAATGTTACAGAAGTCGAAGTTGTGGCCTGGAGAAGATTTTAACCCTTTTTAATAATTAATTTATTGTTTTTTATTATTTTTTAGTTGTGAAAGTGTAACTGATCTTTGATGAAGGAATGAATGTGTGGTGTAGTAGTTGGAAGGGGTAAAACATCAAAACACATAAAAAAAGAGTGTCTAGATTGAAAAAGGTGTCACAATGCAATAAGTTCTGTAGAAGTGGTGTCTCAGTGCAAATTTCTTAACAAAAAAAAGATAGAGGAATATTGTCGACCAAGAAAAAAAAAAAAAAAAAAACAGTTGTTGTTCGCGGAAGAAGAAAAAAAAAAAAAAGTAGTTGGTGAGGGCCCATCCAAATGGATTAATCAGCGGCGTGTGAAAGCCAATCAGAGTCCCAGCTGTCATGCCACGTGTATTCGTGTTCTGGAACCGTTAACTTGATCTGGTTCGACCACGTGGCAGTTGAAAACAGATAAAAGTTAGACCAAGTTGGTGATTTGCACATGACGCGCGAGACCACCTCATTGGTTGCCCAAACGGATGGAAGCCAGGCCCCGATTTGGACTCCCATCCTTTTACTTATTTTTGGAATAATCATTCTTTTTCGTTACGGGACAAAAATATATTCTTATATAACAACCGTGTCGAAGATCAAATAATTCCAGCTCCAAAATAAAGAAAATAGTTTGATAATCCTAAGTGCATACTGTACGTTGATTTTTCCAACGGCCTCATTGTTTGCTTTTACTTTTTAGCTTCTTTTTCTATATATAATTGTGTATAAATAACGTTCGGAGTGGAAGTATAAGGAAAACGACTATGTATATAAAGGCCAAATAAACTTTTTTAAAAGGAGTGGGGAAGACTTATCGTAAACGTGAGAAGAATTCTAACAAGTAACACATCTCCTTTTGATTACTTATAGGACCTATCCTATATTGTATATTTGTACCATTCCTAGCAAAGCTATGCATATTTTTCAAATAACTAACTCATTTTTTTTTTAATTTTTTTTTTCCCATAAACATATAGCTTGATATAACAAAGTGTTTTCTTTTTTTATACATAAAGGGTAGATATAACAAAAGTTAAAGAAATTTATGTCTTGATATAAGTTTTAAGAAAGTTACTATTTAGAATAGGTGTGAGTTACATATATAGATAGATCCAATTTTTCTCTAATACCATGCAAGTCCAAATCCTATAAGATGTATTAATCTAAGTTAAGCAGAAAAGTGGAGAAAAAGAATATAATATAGAAATTCTTTGACCATGCATATATATATATAAAATCTCAATTTATTGTATAATTAGCATGGACCGGTGGTGCTTGTTTCATATGATCATATCATATTTGATGGTTTACAACAAAAGAAGAGATCACTGATATCTAAATGGAATAAATCAATAAATTGCAGTGTCTTTCTCTATCACTAACCAAATATGTGGATGAGGTATTATTCTTATATATATGCACTAATTTTCTCTTTCCCTCAAAGGATGACTCATTTAGTTATTTGAATTCAAAGTTAAGGAATGAGGAAGCATCCAAGGAAAGATACAATAAGCAGACAATCTACAAACTTCTTCGCATATTTTTCTCATGTCTTTTTTCTTGGTTTTAAATGTAATTAATAGTAATGGGTGGTATATTAAATAATATAGTGGAATAATTGAGTAGCCAATTAAACAATAATAGCTTAATAAAGTGTCTTTATGATATATTCTAAAAAGTTAGTTTTAGTAGATGACTAATGTTTTTAAAAAAAAATTAAACATGTTTTAATCGCCGATATATATGAGCTTAATTAATTGAGTCCAATAATCAGCCAACGTTTTAGGCTAGAGAGAAGATCTTCAGTCTAAAGCTAAATTTGTAGATTTAAGGCCTACATTACACAGGTTATAGAAAAACATTATGGTTATAGATGGTAAGAGATAATGACAAAAAACTATAATTTTGGTTATAAATAAGCGGTTGGGCAAACAATAAAATTGTAAAATTGATTAAAAACAATACCAGTTAAGTAGTTATATATAAAAAAGTAGGTATAACATAAAATAATAAACGGAATATGAACCACTAAATTTTGTTTCAGGCAGTTAATAATCCTTTATCGTATCCACTTGTCTAATTTATAACCGATGAAATGGTTTATCTCCAACCGTTTCCAACTGATACGATTAATCAAATCACTATCAGTTTACGATAAAATAGTAGAAACATCCACTAGAGGTTTGGTCACAAAATAGAGTACATGCACTTAAACAGATTCAGTTAAATCTCAAACATTAGCTAGTGCCTAGTAGATCTTATTCAGAATTTATATAGTAGTCATGAATCATAAATGAAAATATAGGTGAGATGAAATAGTATTGAACTTAATTGAAGTATAAAAAAGCCATAGTCAAAGGAAGAGACAGCTTTCACATACTAACTATTTTCTATTTGAAAAGAAATAGAGAGACCAAACACCACCAACCTTCGTCTCACATATATTTGGATAACCTCCGCATCTATATTCCTCCTACTTTTCTCCATGTGCCATTCCTTTGTTCTTTCTTTTTGTTTTTCTTTTTTATTCATACCACGGCACCCACGGCACCGTCTAAATGCTTATCCACACTAAAATAAATTAGTCCCTTTCTATATGATTTTTATTTTTATCGGTTTGCAGACTAATAATTTACAAATTTCGCCGCGTTTTGAAATATTAATAACACGATACATGCATGATACAAGATAAATATTAATTTAGGGTACATTAGTTAAACAAGCAAATATGTCTCACAAGCACTGGTGGACTACATGCTTTTCTTTAGTATCTAATCTTTGACCAGTAATTTTTATCTTACAACTCTTACTTGCAAGTATATCATCCTGATATTAATAAATAGTCTTTAAACATTTGTAAGGAACACATGTGTTTATATATATATATATATATATATATATATATATATATATAAACTCAAGTTAAGTAATGGTATATATGATGTTTAAAATAAAAAAAAGTCGGAAAATAACCTTTTCCTATTTTTGTTTTGATGTTGAAGTTTCGAATCAACGATACACAAAATAAGAAACTTAAGTTTTCTTTGATGCTAATCTAGTGCAATATTCTAGGTTTCTGCCTTTTTCAGTTGCCCATCATTACGCAACTGAAGAATTTCATATAGTTTGTTTGTTATTATGATTAGATATCATATACAGTAAATTGTTTTAAAATAGAAAATAAATATACGTGCTTTTCTTTTTCTATACAGTATAATGTTCAATGACGTGAACTTACATTGCTTCTATTATATATGTAAGACATTACATCTGTTATGTTTTCAGATTGTAAATATATTATTATTTAAAACACCATGTGCATGATTGAAATTGTAGTTGTAGATCTATGACTTAGAGCACTGGTAATAGTAGAACATCATAAGTTGTTCTAAGAATTAGAAAATTAATTTAATAATGTAAGAGGTTTAGTTTAGAT
>OVAQ01001982.1:0-13797 GCA_900406345.1 Erysimum cheiri
ACCCGGTTTAATAATATAAAACTCATAGAACGCATGTGGGAATTGGCCCGTTACCAGTGCTCTAAGGTTCGTTTTCTTATAACTAAGGTTCAAAACTAATGTTAAAAAACAACAAAGGTTCAACTATATAATCATCTTTTAAGTTGAAATAAAAGGTAAAGGAATATTTATGCCTAAAGTAATTTTTGCAAAACAAAGAATATTTGTACCTAGAGCTGATTTTAAACAAAGAATGGCTTATTATATGAAGTATATTTTATTTTATTTTCGGGGAAGACTATAAATGGGAGTTTGTTGAGAAACGAAGACTAGTATTAAGTATAAACGGGAGTTGTGTTAACTATTAACTAACTCACTTAATAATAGATTAACAGGTAAAGTCAAGCATACTAGCATAGTATAACGTGTTACCAACATGGTGATGCTGATGGTAATAATAATTTATTTTGCGTCATCATATCGTTATTCATATCGTTGACATGAATGATTGTTTTGTTTCTTGGGTTTTAACATGAATGATTGTTGAAGATGGTATATAATAAAAGCATGGTGGACAAGTGAGAGAGGAATGTGAGACCCACCATTTTGATTAACCTACCCAATAGGCCAATGCCCATCCCATATCTCATCACACGTTTTTTTTCTATTCATTTTGTAATCATTCTCAGTAGCTGAAGTTTTTTCCACACGATATGATAAGGAGGAACTGGCGATCGATCTAATCTTCATCAGATACTATATATTATATTCTTATTACTGCATATTATTGATGAGTGTCCATTTGTGTACTGCCCTGCCCATACACATACGTTCTAAATATTGGTTCCTTTTGCGGTTTTTCATGATCATTAGCGGGTCCGGTTCGGTAGAAAGACTCAGTTTTGTATATACATTGAATCTGTGAACCAAAAAAAAAAAGGTACATATAACATATATATATTGAATCTTCTCTTTCAGGACCACTTCTTGTATACGAAGAAGTTTTTAACGTCCCATAAGAAGAATATATACAAAATTATAAATATAAATTCTCCCCGAACGTAGCCTGTTCCAAACAGTAGTTAGCATATGGTTTAACCTTTTAGGCTTGTTCATCAAAGTAATATTTATTTGAAATTAAAGAAGATGTCTGAAAGGAATCAAGAGTGAAAAGGACAGGAAACCTATCCATTTAATTGAAAAAAAAAAGAAAAAAAAAAAGAAACCTATCCATTTCCACTATCCAAAAATTTGCAGGTTATCAATTTTTGTTTCTTTCAAACGCCAACTTTTAATATACCATATTT
The DNA here is from genome assembly GCA_900406345.1 of Erysimum cheiri. Taxonomy (NCBI): domain Eukaryota; kingdom Viridiplantae; phylum Streptophyta; class Magnoliopsida; order Brassicales; family Brassicaceae; genus Erysimum; species Erysimum cheiri. Next base: position 1,287 of record OVAQ01001982.1, read on the forward strand.
TTATGGAATAAGACATGTTAGATATTTAGTAAACCTAATATTCCTTTTCTGGACGTAATAGTGACATATTATCTAATGATCTTTCTTACAAACGGTACTTGATCAGTTTCCAATTATTCTGTTTTTAATATATTAATTAATAACTAAATAAATAAGAAAAAACTAGTATTAGTTTCGAATGGAGACCGCGGGTTAAAGCGGACAAAATCGTTTACGGATTTGACCACTCCAAAAATAGAGAGGACAACAATCCGCGGCGGACCAAGTTTATTTGTTTGTAAAATTGGACTGCGTTTGGTTCGCCACATATTTCTTTTATTTTTTTAAATCCGCACTATTGCGGTTTACAATTGATGAATGGTAAATTAAAAGCGGTTTAGTCCGTAGACGATTTTGTCCGCCCCAACCGCAACTATTCAAGACCTTATTTTTTCAATCATTAATAAAGTCTCATTCCAAAATTGGATCTCACGAGTGGATAGTTAATTTTCTAAAAATGAACTTCATATGTTGTTTGCGTTTTGCTTTGCGTATTTACGCTTTTCTTTTCGAAATCTTTTTACATATCTGTAATATTTTAGATTTTGAAATGAAAGTATGATACTGTATAGAAGACTTAGAAATCGATTTTATTCGTTATATCCCAATGTACATTTGATATTTAGAAAATTTTAATACAAAAATTTCAATATTAAACATATTCATATTGCAGTTCTGAAGAAAGGATCTCGGTATCTTGTTGGTGATGGTCAGTCTATACGCCTGGGTGAGGATAACTTATTACCCTCCCATCCTCCAAGACCTGTATCATTACGATCGGCGATTGATTCACCTACTGTTCAAGACTTAATTTTGCATCAGGGTTCCCATCGTACATGGAACCATGCTCAAATACATACTGTTGTTGCCCCTGCGGATCGTAATCCTCTCTCAAGTATTCATTTGCCTCTTGTTGATCTCCCATATACTTTAATTTGGCATTATACTCCCACTGGTGAATATACTGTCCGCTCAGGTTATTGGTTACTCACACATGATCCTCGTATTAATCAACACCTCCCACATGTTCCCTCTGGTCCTGTTGAGTTGAAGAATCGCATTTGGAAACTTCCCATTGATCAAAAAATTAGACACTTCCTCTGGCGGGCTCTCTCGGAAGCCTTAGCCACTACATCACGTCTTGCTTCAAGGGGTCTAAACATAAATCCTATGTGCCCTCGCTGCCATTCTCACCCTGAAACGATCAATCATGCACTCTTTTATTGCCCATCTGCTCTCATGGTCTGGCGTTCATCCAACTACTCTTTGCCTTTTTTAAACAATCCACGTTTAGGATTGGATGACAACATCTCATCTTTAATTGATTTCACTTCTACTTCTACCTTACCATCCGATCACTCTTTTGTTCCTCTTTGGTTAATTTGGCGCGTTTGGAAGGCAAGGAATCACTTTGTTTTTAATCAAATTCATGAGAGTCCATCTGTGATTGTTTTAAAAAGCTCTGCTGAGACACGTGATTGGTTCCGCTTACATACTACTGCACTACCCGGGAGTCAACCGCCTTCTCAACGCATCCGACATTGGTCTCGTCCTCCATTAACTTTCCTCAAATGTAATTTTGATGCAGCTTTCGATCCTCTTTCCTTACAAGATACTGGTGGTTGGGTTCTCCGTGATCATAATGGTTTGCCACAAGTGTTGGGAGCTTTGGACTTACATGGTGCCATTTCTCCTTTAGAGGCAGAAGCGAAAGCTTTATTATCTGCACTACAACAAATTTGGTCTTATTACTCGTCTTCATCTGTAATCTTTGAAGGAGACTGTGAAGTGTTGATTAATTGTCTCACCAACCGAATCCAGAATTCTTCTATTCGCAACATCGCTGCGGATATCTCCCATTGGGCTTCCAAGTTTCCTTTTGTTTCTTTCTCCTTTGTTCCTCGTGCATGTAATGTAGTTGCCCACACCCTCGCTCAATTGGGTTGTGTTTCTAGTAATTTTTATGTTGAATCGCAAATTCCGCCGACATGGCTGGATGAACCTTTGTACCTTGACACTTTACAATCAATATAAGTTCTATTTGCCGGAAAAAAAAAAAAAAAGAATTCCTCTAAATACCATCATTTTGGTTTTGTTTCCAAAAATATCAAATTATTGTTCAATGGTATAGAATTTTAAATCTTTGGTTTGAGTTGATTATTCTATATTTAGGGTATAGTATTTAGGGGGTAGAGTTTATTGTTCGGAATTTAGAATTTAGAGTTTGAAAATTAAAAATTTAATTTTAGTTTTATGGTATTTTTGTCAAAAAAAAAAACAAAAACAATGGTATTTTAAATAATTGTCCTAATTTTAATTAGTCAACATAGTGTATATTGTAAATGTTTGAATACAAAGATTCAGTAAAGATTACAAAAAAAAGATTCAGTCAGGTTGTCAACAAAAAAAAAAAAAAAAAAAAAAAANAGTCAGGTTTTCAAAAAAAAAAAAAAAAAAAAAAAAAAGATTCAGTCAATTTTGTTGTATATCTTATTATAATAAGGCACTACTAATTTACACCAGTTGGAAAAAGTAATGGAGTTAAGGAACCTTTGAACAATCTACACGAATTTTGCTTTGACAAAAAGAGAAAGGATCTTAGTTAATGCGTGTATAAGAAATTATAAATGATGAGGTTTTACATATACAAAGACCAACTTGAAAATAGATAAAGCCCAACGGGCTTTTAAAAACGACAAATGATGAGGTTTACATATACAAAGACCAACTTGAAAATAGATAAAGCCCAACGGGCGTTTAAAAACGATAAATAAGCTGACATTATTATTCTTAACTTATTTTAGATGGGCTCATCTCAGACTACAAATCTGTTACCGGGCCACAAATCTTGGAACTAATTTTAGTGTTATACTTATATGGGTGAACATGAGATACGATTTGGTGATCAAAAAGAAAAAAAAAAAATTCAAAACTTCCAGACACTTTTTTTTTTTTTTTTTTTTTTTAACGTTTTTNTCTTTGAAATTTGAATTAATGAAAAAAATCTCCAAATAATAAATCGTCAATTGAGTTTAATAGCTACTTTAATTTTTTTGTAAAGAAGAAGAGAGAGATGGTGGTAGGCCACGTTAAAAGTTTCCAGATTGACCTTTAATCTCTAGTTTATTAAAAACATATAAAATACTTCTCTTTGGTGTAATGGAGCAGACGTGGATAATATTATATTCGTTAGTAAATATTATGTGGAATCTTTCGTTGTTCATCAAGCTTTAGTTGTTAATCTTCTTACCGTATAAATGACAAAAAAAGATTAATTTGAAACATACTTTTGGATATTTCAAGCTTGAGCAAGAAGGTAATGCAAACGCAGTCTTCGAAGACAGAAATTTATTTGGTAGATTCGAAGAACCACTACACAGAATCTTGACGAAGAACGAATCTTACGTGAAATTCGATACTCACATTTCTATTTGATTCGAATTTCAAACAGCAATTTCTCAGATTCCGGGGAAAAAAAAACCCTAGAAAATTGTTTCTCCGTTTTCAATCATCCATGAGTCCAGACAATAAATTGCTTCCGAAGCGGATCATCCTTGTACGGCACGGCGAATCGGAAGGGAATCTCGACACGGCGGCTTACACAACGACGCCGGATCACAAGATCCAGTTGACGGATTCCGGTTTGCTTCAGGCTCAGGAAGCCGGAGCTCGTTTACACGCGTTGATCTCCTCAAATCCGTCCTCACCGGAGTGGCGTGTGTACTTCTACGTGTCTCCGTACGACCGGACCCGATCTACGCTTCGAGAGATCGGACGGTCGTTCTCGCGTCGCCGTGTGATTGGTGTTCGCGAAGAATGTCGAATTAGGGAACAGGATTTTGGGAATTTCCAGGTTAAAGAGCGAATGAGGGCGACGAAGAAGGTGAGAGAGCGATTTGGCCGCTTTTTCTATCGGTTCCCGGAGGGAGAATCCGCCGCCGACGTCTTCGATCGAGTCTCAAGTATGTTTCGCTTCCTTGCTTGTTCGAAATTTTCTCATTTTACTCATCATACTGTTGATTGTCTTCGGATATTGCTATATGTATATTGACTGATCTGAGATGATAATTTAGTTTAGGTAAGCAGGATTCAGATCATTCTGTATGATCCTGGCCTGTGAATTTTTGGTTAAGTAGCAGAACAATTGACAGAATACCGAATGCATCTGTTAAGAGGAATTGATCTTGATCTTATTATCTTTAGATTGTGTGAATTTGTTGCTATCCATGCTTGATTTCAGATTCTGGTAACAGTTTGAGATTGATACATTCACTGTGAATGTAGTCTTTGATCATTCTATTAAAATATCGAATTTTCGCTGATCCTGCAAATTGCCGTTTTGCATTTTACAAGTTGGGGTCTTGAATATTAATGGAGGCTTAGCTCTCCCCATTGCTGTCCTTTTGTCGTCTCTTTGCTTTGTGTTCTTCCATCATTCTCTGTCTGAATGAACAGCAAGAAGTTAAAGACTCATGATTTGGTCTTCTGTGTGTTGCTTTACAGGTTTTCTCGAGTCTCTATGGAGAGACATCGACATGAACAGACTGCACATCAACCCGTCTCATGAGCTAAACTTTGTGATTGTCTCACACGGCTTGACATCGCGTGTCTTTCTGATGAAATGGTTCAAGTGGACTGTGGAACAGTTCGAGGGACTAAACAATCCGGGGAACAGCGAGATCAGAGTTATGGAATTAGGACAAGGCGGTGATTACAGCTTGGCGATCCATCACACAGAGGAAGAGTTAGCGGCATGGGGACTGTCACCAGAGATGATTGCAGATCAGAAATGGCGGGTTAACGCACATAAAGGCGAATGGAAAGAAGATTGTAAGTGGTATTTTGGTGATTTCTTCGATCATTTGACAGATTCAGATAAAGAGTGCGAGACCGAGGACACTGAAGAAGAAGAGGGGGAAAAAATAAATCTGCTAACGAATTCAGAAGATAACAATGAGGCGGTGTTATACAATGGAAAATGCTGCTGATAATTTTACAGAACAAAAGTATACACGGGAAGAAACATATAACTAAAGATTCAGAAAATATGATTTTGAAAATTTGTACCATTGACTAATGAAGCTTTCTGGTTTCTTAGTTTTTGTAGCTTTTGGTTTGTGGGAAAGTGTTGTACAAACCTTTGCGTGGTCTATAGATACACATCGTTATACCAGCAGAACCATTACAGAAAACTTGAAGATTCATTTTATTGTGTCAAAGCATTTATCTTTGTGAAAGAAAGTTAAAAAAAATGCTCCCTTTTTTTGGAAACTAAACCCAAAATTAATTGAAATTATCAAATTATTCATGTACTCATAAATAAACCAGGTAACATACAACTAAATAAAGATGTAATCAGGTATCTGTATCCATAGAGAAAATGAATATGTAATTCTCTCAGTTACATTGCTAAAGATTCGAAGACGACGTCGTCTCAGAATATTTACCAGTGAGAATGTGTAGCGCAACAAACCGATTTGCAGCTTCTGTGTAATGAATGCCGTCCCAGTTAACATATTTAGAACTGTCCTTACAAGGTTTGGCGGTTTTTACCGTACCATTTGATATTGCTGTATAACCGCAACTAACCTGATCATCGTAGTTCAACGGCGGTCCTCCGGTTCCACAACATACCATTATCGAATGATCAAAACCTATTTATATATCATACCAAAAAAGGTTTAATACACAGCTATAAATTAAATAAGAGTGTATTCATTAGTAATATGTACCGTATTTGGAATGATTGAGGATGAGGTCGGATTTGATAGAGTAGATATCTACGTATGTGAAACGGGAATTGGGATATTGTTGAGGGAGTTTCTTGAAAATACCACGAAGCTGCAAATTGAAAAGATTAGCAGCTTGGTTATGGTCACTGACACAACCAAACTCATCAAGCTTTGATTTGTCTTTCCCAAATATTGACACAACTTGAGCTAAACACCCAAGTGGTCCTGTGTTGTGTATCCAAAAGTTTCTTGCCCCTTCTGCATATAATCTCTAAAAAAAATACAACCAAAAAAGAAATTTTGATAAGATTGATAATACATATATGAATTTGTTAGTGCCTATTTATCATATTAAGTTCAAACATTCTCAACCCAAATCACAAACCATCTTCTTTTGAATATCTGGTCATATATATATACTCCATACATTTTTCAATCCCAACAAACATTTGATTAATCATGTAATAAAGAGTATAAAGTTATCGTTTCATTTAAGATAGCGTTGTAACTAAATAAGTCGAGTATTTAAGATTCATGTAAATACTGACCTTTATTCCATCTTGAAATATATCTAAGATTGTAGGAACCAGACCAAGAACTTGATCTAGTGTCTTGGTGTAAAATGCTCCGGCAAGATCATTTTGTCCAATATCAAACATATACAATCCACTTTTGAAATAATTTTCGGACGGTAAGTATTTTTCGAGCTCTTCATCTGAAAAACAAAAGAGAAAATAAAGTTACGTTGGTCCGTTAATAAATGATTCACCTAAGTCTTTTTTTTTTTGATAGAAACTGCAAACAAGAAATTAGTCTAAATTATTGATGAACTTTTGGTATTATTTGATATATAGTTACCTAACTTACCTTGTTTTATCAACTGAAGGACTTTGGACTTAAAGGTGATGAATTGAGAGACTTGAACCGCAAAACCAAAGGGGCTATAGGATGCAGCAGTTGCCTTCTGAATCGTTGACGCAGCCGCCGCAAAATTGCAGCCTCTCCGGTAACTTTGTCTGCTTACCGAATCTAAATAAGGCCTCAAATAGGGCCGCTCAATCGCTTCCACTACAAACCATAAAGCCCATTCAGAAACTTCTCATGTACTTACGAGTCTTATGGTTCATAAGAATCTATATTACCCACAATGTAAATTACATGATTGTGAAAACCGCGTTATATCAAGATCAATCAAATCTTCTCTTGCAACGTTTTAAAAGTCATGTTTTTTAGTCTAGTTTGTTGTCCAGTAAAATCAGGAAACCACGACGTACAATTTTGCCGTGGTACAATTGTAAAATTATATAAAATCGTATAATCATTTTTGTACAAAAGAAAAATCATGGAAAATGAAAACGAAAAGGAGGAGGAAAAAGAAGAAATGATGAATGATTACTTAGAAAATCGACGATGAGACGTCCATTACAGAATCTTCCGGAAGTCGGAGATCTGAAGTAGGTTTTTTGATAGGAAGGTTGGGGAAGGAATCCGAGACCCGAGCTGAGTTCTCCGGTATCGGAGTTAGAGTCTCCGAAGTTGAAAACCGCCGGAAAATTATGAGAAATCGGAAAAGAACCGGCGAGAGGAGAGATGGCTACGAATAGTAAAAATGTAAGAAGAGTGTGAAAAATGGTTTCCATGGCTCCCGCTAAACAATGTATTTTTTTTGGTAAAATAAACAATGTATTTTTTGTCTTCTCATTCTTACATATACACATATACACATATATATATGTACATACACACGCATACATTTGTATCGATATTAAGGATGTATATACTAATATACATCACATATCTTTATATGTATAATAATGTGTTTGCTTGGAAATACGGAAAGAAACAAACTGAGTAAGTCCTCTCGTGAACCTTTTTTGTTTATATATAGAAACCACATCAATTCCCTCTTTTGTTAGCGACGAGAGGACATTGTCTCGACTTTATGATATCCGAAGATAAAGCTCAATACTGTATCTGGGACTTTTTTTTAGGTCAACTATTAAAATAAAAGTAAGCAAATTGCATGTGGATNTCTCGTGAACCTTTTTTGTTTATATATAGAAACCACATCAATTCCCTCTTTTGTTAGCGACGAGAGGACAATTGTCTCGACTTTATGATATCCGAAGATAAAGCTCAATACTGTATTTGGGACTTTTTTTAAGGTCAACTATTAAAATAAAAGTAAGCAAATTGCATGTGGATGCGTTATCTTTTAGCCTTTAGGTTAGGACCATTAGGCCCACTAGGCCCATATATCCCTTTCTAGGTTCTCTACTAAAGAATCAAAAGCATCAAAACCCGGAAACATAGAATCTCGCCGGCGTTATAGCTTCGCCGTGTCCAAATCTGTCGTCGGGGCTCCAAAGCCAATTGTAACACAAAGTTGGTGTACATTGGCTTATGAGTTATTCAACCACGATTCGGTATACAACAAACCATACCGTTATTAATAAATTCAGATTCCTTGCATTATATTTTCAAGACTTTAAAATTGGTAACACAAAGTTGGTATCTTTTTTTTCTTACTATATTCCAAGCAAACAAAATAATAATTGAGATGCGTGCAAGTTTGCTGTCAAAATTCTTGTCCTTTTACTCGTTTGTGTGGTATGGTGTTGTTGTTATATCGATCAACGCTCTTTACACTTCACAAGTCACAACACTCAGAACAACTTTACTTAAAAAGTGATCACAGAGACCAGAGTTGAGAGTTTCGTTTGGTTTGATCACCGTCGTCAATGGCAGAACCGGAGGTGATTCACGCATGGTCTGCCCCAAGATCTCTCAGCACCAGCCTCATGTACTCCTTTGCCCAGGTACCTACCCAACTTGACAAATTTTCCTTTTAGTGTTAGCTCTAAAGATTATGATCTTCCAAAAACAATACTCAATTCTGTTTGCTCTTTTTTTTTTCTGCTGAAAAATTGAGTTTAAGATTGGTGGAAACTTTTTTCCTGAATAGAAGTTATTGAAAGCTCAAACTTTGTTGTGGATCCCTTCTCCTCTGCAGTGGAAGAAACTGTTCTCTGTTTCTTTGTAGAAAAACAATATACCTTTTGCCGTAGAACAACTTGGAGAGTTGAAAACACATGAGATCTCTAGAAAGAATCACTGTGGTAATGCTTTGGTGTTCTTTTGTAATTGATTTTGTGTCTATATCTCAGAGAGATGACATTGAAGTTGTCGACGAGCCATTGTATGCAGCATTTCTTAAAGCTACAGGTGTTGATAGGCCATACAGAGACGAGGTTCTCTCCAAGATGGTATGGCTATAAATAGTAACTGATCAGGACTTTAGTTCTTACTTAAGTCTTTTCTTTGAGAAAATGAGTTTTACTTTTCCTTCTCGTATTTCTATTAGGAGTGCAATGGAGATAAGGTTGTAAAAGATATCATATATGGATCAGGATCGAAGAAGTACCGGTTTTGTAAGGTAAATCTCTCTGATTGTTTGTTTTGGAAACTTCAAGAATCATATAACCAAGCTTTCTTTGTTGTCTCTTTCTCTAAAAGATAGTGTGTGTTTCTTCTGTTTTTCCCTGTGAACAGCATATCTCTAAACATCGGCTTTTCGGTTTGCCAAGTGAACTGATGAGTAAAGGAAAGCATTTCATATTGATACGCAATCCTCTTAACATACTGGTTAGCTTTCTCATCAAACACCGGTTCTCAGCTTTAGCCAATGTTTCATCTAATGTTCTTCTCTGTTTATCCTTTTTGTAGCCTTCCTTTGAGAAGGTACACCCTCCATCGTTTCTCGAACTAGGCTTGGGGGAATTAGTGTCGATATACAGTGATCTCTGTCAGATGGGAACACCACCAGCAGTCATCGATGCGGATGAGCTACAGCGAGATCCTGAGGTTTTGTTTCTCTAATATGTAAATTTTACACATGTACATGTCTTTTTCTCTTACATGTCATGCCATCCATACATATATCAGACTACACTACGAGGTCTTTGTGATGATTTGGAGATTCCATTTCAAGCCTCTATGCTTAAGTAGGGTCTTCTCTTATTATCCATTTTCTTTAAAGTTTGTTAGATATCAAAACATTAAATTTCACTTTGGTTTGCTATGTTTTCAAGATGGAAGGCTGGTCCTATACCTGAAGATGGAGTATGGGCACCATGGTGGTACAAGAGTGTGCACGACTCAACTGGTTTCTCGTCTCCAAAGAAGTATCCTCAGGTATGTCTCTGGTTTGTTGTGGTTAATGATTCTGAATTCAATCTAAGATGTGCTTGGTATTCTTGTTTTCCAGGCATTCCCTCTATCGCATTACGATTTACTGGAGCAAACTCTACCACTATACAACATTCTTAGGAGCCACGTGAAGCACAGTTCCTCCCTCTTGAGCAGTCCCTCGCCTCCTCCTAGTCTACCAGTTCCTGAAAACGCAAAACTTCTTGCGTGGATTGGTGACGAGATTTTGCCTCGTGAGATGGCAAAGGTGTGCTTGAAATGTGGAAGAAAACTTAACAATGCACTGTTTGTGATTTTAAACACTTATTATGTTCTATTTCTTCTTCTTCTTCTTAGGTTTCTGTTTTTGACTCGGTTGTACAAGGGGGTGACTCGGTATGGGAAGGACTTCGGATTTACAAGGGGAAGATATTCAAGCTTGAAGAACATCTAGATCGGTAAGAACAGCCAAATCTAGATGTTGAGTAACAGAGTTTTCTGAGCAATCATTGTTTTATATGTTGAAATGTTGGATAGGTTGTTTGATTCAGCAAAGGCTCTGGCTTTTGACAATGTTCCAGCACGTGAAGAGGTAAGAATCTGATGATCATAATGCTAAGTTTTGTTCTGTTAAAACGACGACGTTACCACGATAGCTTTGTTGTGGCAAAACATGCAGATAAAAGAAGCAATCTTCACAACTCTCGTTACCAATGGTATGTTTGATAATACACATATCAGGTTGTCTTTAACTCGAGGCAAGAAGGTATTACATTTAGTTCAAATTTCTTTGAAACCGATTTAAGAAGATTTTTTTTTCCATTTTGACCATTTAGTCTAATGGAAACTTGTTTGTTGAAGNATTACCAATGGTATGTTTGATAATACACATATCAGGTTGTCTTTAACTCGAGGCAAGAAGGTATTACATTTAGTTCAAATTTCTTTTAAACCGATTTAAGAAGATTTTTTTCCCATTTTGACCATTTAGTCTAATGGAAACTTGTTTGTTGAAGGTAACTTCTGGAATGAGCCCTGAGTTTAATCGATATGGATGTACTCTTATTGGTAACCTTTCAGCTTTATCCTAGCAACCAAGATTGGAAAATGATTACTTTGAGGTTTGATTTACTTTGTGCTCTTTCTTTTAAATAATGCAGTGCTTGCCGAATGGAAGCCTCCGGTGTATGATAATGATGGTGGAATTGTGCTGGTGGCTGCAACTACACGCCGTAATTCACCTAATGTATGAATTTGGCTCTACATTAATCTACATGATATCACTTTTGTCTGTAAAATGTTGATATCTCAAAGTCTTTTTGTTTTGTCAGAATTTGGATTCCAAAATTCATCACAACAACCTTCTCAATAACATACTAGCGAAGGTACTCTCTTCAACACAAGAAAGTTCAAGAACTGACATTGTTTTTTCCTCTGAGTTTAATTTTCTATGTAATGGAAATTACCAGATTGAAAGTAACAATGCGAGTGCTGCGGACGCCATAATGCTTGACAAGGATGGTTATGTTTCTGAAACCAATGCAACCAACATTGTAAGTAACCGTTTTATGATTCATTTGCGGGGCATTTTTATCATACTTTAATTGATGATTGATATACGAGGTAGAGAAGCTTGTATTGTTAACATACTTACTTTCTGTAATACATACAGTTCATGGTGAAGAAAGGCCGTGTTCTTACTCCTCACGCAGATTACTGCCTCCCTGGCATAACCAGAGCTACTGTAAGGGAGAAAAATTCATATTCGTTTGTTGAGACTTGAGAGTCTTGAGGCTATATATAAACCGTTCTTACTTTCTTTTTCTTTCCATCAATCTTTAAAGGTCATGGAACTTGTGGTGAAAGAGAACTTCATCTTAGAAGAAAGAAGAATCAGCCTCTCCGAATTCCATACAGCTGATGAGGTTCTTTCAGTTTACAAATGATCATTTTTGAGGGGGTCAAATCGAATCATCTGTAACTCGTATCTTTCTCTAGCAAAATCTAACAATGGTATTGTTTATCAGGTATGGACAACAGGAACCATGGGAGAATTAAGCCCGGTATGTACATGTACATTCTCTAGTAGCTCACGGATAAAACATCTTAAACCGTTCTGCACCTGAATCTATGATATATCAATAAATGAAAACAGTCACTAGTCATAAAAACTTTGCATAAGGAAGTTCCCTCTAAGTAACTCATAGCTAATGTAAATCTCCTCTACTTTTGTTACAGGTTGTGAAGATTGATGGGCGTGTGATTGGCGATGGAAAAGTTGGACCAGTAACAAGAACACTGCAAAATGCTTACAAGAAACTCACGGAGGATTCAGGTGTGCCAATACCTACTTACCAAGAACCATGAAATTCAAAAACAAGAGGTAATCAAAGTTGCTAAAATATGCATCTATACGAGAGTAGTATATCAAATTTTTAGTTATGATCTAATCATAGCTTAGCAAATGCAAAAGTAGATTAAAAATCATTTAACTTTCACATGATTCAGTTGGCCTTTATACCGTTTATTTAGGATTTGAACACGAGGGAACT
>OVAQ01001983.1:0-14745 GCA_900406345.1 Erysimum cheiri
CTAGAGACAGCACAGAGATTACTGGACATAATTCCAACATACCCCTGAATCAAAACCAGGAAAATATCATCCTCTCCTCTTCAATGATGGTCAGATACCACCGATGAATAGTCAGCATGAAGGCGTTGAAAGACCAAAGGCCACAGGGAAGAACCAAATTCGCTGATTTCGCAATGGTAAACTTGAATTGAACTTTGTCGGGACGAAAAAACCGTCCAACAGAAGCAGCAGCCAGATCCCAGACCCAAGACACTTGACCAATCAGAGCGCTAAGGTTTTGCGTTCTTGGGTTCACCGTTGTGATCACCATAGCACATCGATTGATTGGAGCGGCGCAAAACACAATCGCCGGTGGCAGAGCAATTGGCACATCAACGATGCCCAAAGTGAGATATTGATCAGATTTGCGAAATGGAGATCTTGAGAAGTCCTTATCGTCCATGATAGAAACATGAGAATGGTGTATGTAATCAAGGATCCATGGCGGTTTTCGACGGTTGTTAATTTCCAACAGGTGGGAAAACAAACTGTCATAGCATTGACTAGACAGAAGCAAACCGCCAACGATCCTTGCCTGAAAACAGAGAAAGAAATTGTTGGTCGGAAAATCACTCCGGGGAAGAGAAATCGAAAAAACCGAAACGGTGTGACAAAGATAATCCGCAGAGAAAGTCATTTTGGGTCTTGTAATTAAGTAAAAATTATAGAAAAGGAAACAACGATGGCCGACACCGGAGGAGCCGACGCCGGCCGGCGGCCAGAAGCGGTGAAAAAACGAAGCAGTTTTCTTTTTGCGTAGAGGAGAGAGAAGAGAGCGTTTTAGCCTAAAAATGCCCTGACAATTTTTTAGAAAACACTTTCTTTTTATGGTATTGTCTTTTGTCTTTTTTTTTTTTTCACAGAAACCCATTATATTAAGCTATCGGCTGGGGACACTCCGAAATGGAGAACCAATCCGGCACCGACGTACTTACATGGGTGAAAATGACAAAGCTACAAAAGCTATAACAACTTAAAATAAATGATAGAAGGAGGAAACTAGATGCCCTCCAGATAGTGAGAGTCGCTCCAAAAGAGGATAAAAAGGAGCTAAAAACGCTTGATAACTTGAGTTCGTCCGCTACGGGAGGTCGCTCGAAGAGATAGTGGGCAGGCCGAGTACAGCGAGGCCGCCAATCAAATAAACATTGCCTCACGAAGATTTTGAGTCTTCGGATGGTTTTTAAGAAACCAACTTGTACCTGAAATGCCGGAGCATTCAGTCCCTGAAAAGGGAGGTCACAAGAAGGACGAGAGGAAACTCTCGCGATCCATAAACGAAGGGTAATACACTCGTCGAAGAGCCGAAGTCGAAAGTCTTGGGTATCCATTGTGATTTCCAGAATAAGACACAGTGATATGTCTACTCGCACTTGAGAAATATACATTGTAGAAATCTCTCTTTCACCAATAAAGAGATTAAGATCAAGTCTCTCCTTAAAGGAGGAATTATCTATTTCACAAAAGAAAGGATTAGGATTAAGTCTCTCCGTAAAGGAGGAATTCTCTCTTTCACAAAAGAAGAGATTAGGATCAAGTCTCTCCTCAAGGGAGGAATTAAGGGAATCAGATTGGGAGGATTGTGATGAATCACAAGTGTACGGTGAGGGCTTGGCTTGAACTGAGACTGGGCCAAATGCCACTAAACTTTCACAGCACGAAATGGGCCAGGCCCACAGGAAGTATATTAGGTCTTGCAAAACGTTTGATTCGAAACTGATGTTTGGGCCTAAGTGGTCTGGGTCGAGATAATTGTAAATGGGCCGAGAGAGGTATAATGGGCCGCGATAGATAATGAAGCCCAACAAGCGCAACCCTAATTTTTGCTCAGTTGAAGAGATGAAAGGCAAATCGCCGCTTCTGTACGGACATGCGTTGGGAGAAGGGCACGGCGACGCTAGGGCTAATCCTTCCGCCGTAAAAAACATCATCGGATCCGGCGTTAAGGCAGAGCTTCGATTCGTTGAGAAGAGAGGAAGTTGCGGGGTTGACTTCAAGGGAATCCAGTAGAGACAAGCGTCGGATACGGGTCTCGCCAGCGACAATGACGTCCGGCGGAAGGTGGAAAAGGGTCTCACCGACGACAAAGTCGAACGGCGGAAGGTGGAAAAGGGTCTCACCGACGACAAAGTCGAACGGCGGAAGGTGGAAAAAGGTCTCGCCGGCGACAAAGTCGGCCGGCGGAAGGTGGAACCGGGTCTCACCGAAGAGGATGAACAACAGGGAGATGTGGAATTGACATCGTAAATGTCAAATAGTAACTAGGTAAGAGAACTAAATATGAAATCATCTATGGCTATCTATTATAGATACTCTAAGAAAAAAAAAAATTTAATCAAAATGATGAGAATCGGTTTTATATAAGAGATCATGAAAATACCTTAAAAACCTCTCTCATGAGATACATGTCTATTTATCACTGGTTCAAAGTTTTTATAATAATATTATTTCTATATAGTTTAGAAATTAATTAAATCATTTATATATTATTATTTTTATTTTTTATTTTTGTATAAATTATGAAATAAAAGTATCTATCTAACAAGCTCCATTATTTAATTTTGTTTTCCTCAAAACGAAAAAAAAATAAAAAATAGGCACTTGAAAAAAAAAACTGCAACCATTCAAGGACTAAATTTTGAAATATATATACAGTATATTAATTTTCCAGTCCACAAAACAAGGCTAATTTTAAACACGTACGGTCATTGTCTACGAACAACTCTACGTATCATCCACCTTCATGACTACAAATGTAAGCCTTGTCGAAAATAAAACACATGTTGGTGTGAGAGACTAAGAGTCAACAAACATTAATCATCCAAAAAATATTCAATCGCACATGTGAAGGTTTAGCGATTTTTAGTGGAAGAGTTAACGATTTAGTGGACGGTTTAGCTACGTGTGAATCTATTAACTAGTGGAAGGTTCATATTTTTGGTAACTTTTTTTCATGACGGAAAGAATTTTGTTATCTAAAAGGTTATTTTAGTCAAAGAATACGAAAGTTTTGATGAGAGAAGAAAATACGAAAAGTATTTTTCTGTTGAAAATAACTTGAGAAACTATTTAATGTCGTATGTTGGTAATTTTGAAGCCGTACGTAAAGCTATACCATTTTATTATTTTTAATTGTAAAATTGTTGTTTGTTTTTAGGATATGATTTCTAATCAAATGCAGTATTCAAATTATTTTAATTTTATCGTATTTTCTCGTCCTATTTCTAGCCCCACTATTTCTTCCTCTTTTTTTTTTTTTTTTTTTTTTTTTTGGGCCAACATTTTTTTNTTCCTTTAACTATTAAAAACCTTGTTTATAACCAATTGGTAGAGATCTAATGGTTTTCACTGGACCAAAACTTGTCACGTAACTCTATGTTAGGAATCAATTTTCCTCAAACACAGAATTTACTAAATCACTTATATTTGATCATTCAAAATAATGTTTTGCTTTACACTTTTCAGAAAATACTGTAAATGGATTTTCCAACGGTTAAATTCATTATACAAAATTAGTTAGATGGTAAAAATCTCGGATCTATATGTAATTATATTTATTAAAAAAAACATCTTGTTGCCGTTAATATTTAATCATTAATCAGAATGAAGATGTCCCGTAAATAAATGATAAACATCGTTTTCTCTTTTTGTTGTATACTGTATAGTACGAGATACATGTATAGTAACGTAAATTTTAAAGTGAATAGTGTATGGTTAGGGTCGATTTAAATGTGAACTACCAAAAATATACATAGCAATTTACCTTTCGACAAAAAAAAAAAAAAAAAAAAAAAANACCAAAAAAAATATACATAGCAATATAGCATGCAATAGCATAGCAGGGGCGGATAAGTCAAAAAGATTCGTCCTCTACTAATAAAATATCAAACAATTTTAGACTATCTTCTTAGCCACCTTACTTTATCATCGTGTTCTATTTAAATAGGGACAAGGAAAACAAAACCATCGATTTGTACTATGTGCGCTCAATTATATCTTATGTTTTGTCGCTATCTTCATCTCATTTTTTGTTTTCTCTATTAATTTGGTATATAACTTTTTTTAATATATATATTTTTTTCTGACAAATGACTATTTTATTACTCAAACTTAAGGTGGTATAATAAGGCACAACGAAACAAAACAACCTAAGAACGAAACCGGAATAGAATGAGACCTAGCTAAACAAGCTAAGCGGTCTGCTGTCTGCAGCACTGCTGGATCCACGAAGAACATACACAATAGAGAAAGAATAGAAGCTACTCCTAAGGTCCTAAGGCGATAGAACTCCCGCAGCTCCGTTGAGAAGTTTGGCCACTCGTCTGGATGTTCGATTATCTTGATGTCATCTTGACAGTCCGTCCCAAAAACTTGGTGCAAGAGTATATTATTTTTTTATTTTTGTTAAAGGCAATTTGGTATATTATTTGAGACTCCGAAACTGACTTTTCTAGAAGCGGCGTCTAAGCTATGGGTTAATGGACAAACAACTCCATTGCTACTCATTTGCCTTCAATTTGTTTATTTGCGCACTTTTTGTTAGTTTAAGAATATATATGTTTTCACATGTTTGTAACTTTGTATCATAGAATTTAATAACTGCTAGTGCTAACTAAAAATACGGCAATATGAGAAAAAAAATTATATCATATTGATTTCAAAAGTTTTGTTTTATTAATTAAATAACACATTCCAACTACCGTTTACTAAAGTATAACACATCATTTATTAGAATTTATCTTTGAAACATTGTTAAAATATATTGATCAATTTTGTTACAGAAAAACGAGTAAAACTCAAAAGTAAAATCTATATCCTAATTATATCTTTAGCATATACTCTTAGATATATATATTCTCTACATATATATATATATATATATATATATATTCTTTATATCATAGAGTTTATGAACTATGCTAACACAATGACTTCAATATTAGAGAATGGTCATACTAGTGACAAAAATATATATTAGATATCTCCGCTATTTATTAATGCTATATAATAGATTTCAAAAATGTTTATATATATGGAGAAATTATTACAAACAAGTATAAAATTATCGTTTCTATGACTTAAAATAGCACAATCCAACTGATAGAATAACAGAATATTCCTATATTCTATTACCAACGAGTGCCTACTAAAAAGTCTAAAATAACACATGCATACTATACGAGCATGTTCGTCATAAAGAGAGTAAGAGAAGCACCATAAAGCCAACCTACTTACGAAGATACTTTGATGACATGTGATGGAAGCTAGCACGTTGAACATACTTAGTACGTGAATTACAAAGGACACTGACAAGTGGAATTAATCAGTGTTTTACTTATCCATTCTTGGATGCTTCTACGATGAATACCAATACTTGTTTGGAAAACTTTATAGCCATTCCATGGCGTTGGAGTTTGATACTTGTACAAAACTACCATAGTTTGGTAGAGCTTCCTTGCTACGAGTCTTTTGGTTCTAAAGTGAACCGCGCCAAACTTCCAAGATCTATTAAACGGTAGCGTTATTGCTAGGTTGTTGGTGAGTACGGTTGGGGGGACGAACCTAACTCAACTTCTCTTAGGATCATAGCTAGCTAGTTCTGTTCATTTTATCTTGCTTAACATGCACTTTGTTCCTCTCGTTAATATCAAATTCCTCCTACCAATTACGTTTTTGTTTTATGATTTACGTATAGTATCAATGAACTTTTGGAAATATAAATTTTATTTCTTCATCTCAAACTCATCTTGAATGTGTTATTTTCCTCAAAAAAGGTATATCCCAAACGAAGCCGAAGAAAAAGCTTATTTATTTGTCTAAAGGTGACTTTTTCAAACATGTGTTTGATTGAGAAAAACACATGGTCGAACATCCGTACGACATCAAATCGGGTTAAATGGCACAAGGGAGTGTGGTTTTCTCACGCAACACCAAAGGATTATTTATGAACATGGCTCGCGATTCAAAATTGATTTATCTACGGGAGATCATATGGCACATTGGAACGTGGGAGCTAATACAGATTGTATCCTACGTCAAGATCCAATGAAGACTCGAGATCACATATTCTTCTTTAGCAAGTATTCAATAAGAATTTTGATTGCCCTAACCAAAGGTATTCTCAAGTCTTGATTTTCAACAAATGGCAATCAATCATTCATCTCATCAACGGCATAACTCTGGACCGATTGAATATTTTTCTCTTTCGGTATGCCACATTACAAGCTATGATACATAGCATACGAAAAGAAAGAACGCGAGGAAATTAAACATGGAAGTTGAAGTTGAAGTGTGGACAAATAAAGTTGAAGTGTGGTTTTCTACAAGAATCTAAGTTTTCAACTGCGTAATATTATATATTTCTCCAACTTAAGAAGAATTTGATGTAAAAACTTGTTTTCAGGGTTCTGTAAATTTTGAATGCAATTAAAAAAATAAAAAAGATTGTCAAAACCCGACAGACAAATAAAGTTGACCAGGGTCGTTCTTGAGCAAACCAAACCACGTATCTGCGTTCATCCAAAATCGATCATCATGACGTTCTGTGAAAAATAAATTCAAACTTTTGAGAACCTATATTTAGATGGCAAATTGACTTAATTATATATATAGAATACATCTCACATGGAATTAACACATTAATCTATAACAAAATTAGT
The DNA here is from genome assembly GCA_900406345.1 of Erysimum cheiri. Classification (NCBI taxonomy): domain Eukaryota; kingdom Viridiplantae; phylum Streptophyta; class Magnoliopsida; order Brassicales; family Brassicaceae; genus Erysimum; species Erysimum cheiri. The sequence continues at coordinate 6,699 of OVAQ01001983.1, forward strand.
CCGGCTATTACACTAGGTTAGATATACATTTGAATAAAGATTAACCATATGTTGGAAGCAATATGTTTCCATGAATACGCGTTCCAAAATGAACTTTAGATTGACTTGGAAAAATTAGATACTATATATCAAATCCCTTTGACGCAAAATATTACTTTTTTTTTGGGTATAATTGCCAAATAAAGAGAATCAATAACAACCTACATAAACCAATCCGTTCTTTTAATAAACCTTTGTTTTTTTCAATATTTGGGCTATAACTGATCGGCATAATAGTCTAATCTCTACAAATTATACAAATTATAAGGAGCGGAAATCAATTCCTGGTGTGATATTATCTAAATTCAGTTGATTTATTATATGTATTATCTGCCACTACACCACAGTCATTTCACTTTTTAATAAACCTTTATTGGATTTATTTTATTTTTTTGTCATTCACACCGGGTAGGTGTATAAAAGACTCGGTGTTCAAATGTATAAATGACTCGGTGCAATTAAAAAACTCAAGGATAAATTGAATAGATGAAATAAAAAGAAGTCAAAAATAGATGGTCAGTAAAGGATTTGACCGGACCGGGGCGGTCCATCCATAGTTTCCCACTACCTTCCCTGATTTAGCACAGATGAATGGCAATTTGCATGCCATTTATTTTATCTTCTCCCTCATTCACTCTATAAATATATTTTAAACAAAAACCAATTTCTTCCATACACAAAAATCAAACACCTTTTTGAGAGCGTATATTTTCTCTCTCGACTAAAGTAGTATTTTTTTTACATAGATCTCTGTGGTTTTTTTGGCTAAATCAAGTGTGATTTTTTTGGTTTCTTGAATTGAATGAAAATGAGACGAGGCAATTCAAGTACCGACCATGAACTTGGGATTCTACGAGGAGCTAACTCGGATACGAACTCGGACACCGAAAGCATCGCTAGCGACCGCAGTGCCTTCAGCGGTCCGCTCGGCCGGCCTAAACGTGCGTCCAAGAAAAACGCAAGATTCGCGGCGGATCTTCCCAAGAGAAGCAATAGTGCTAGCGACGGTCACGGTGACGATGATGAGTACGTGGAGATCACACTAGACATCAGGGACGACTCTGTGGCCGTCCACAGCGTCCAACAAGCAGCTGGAGGAGGAGCCCACCTGGAGGACCCGGAGCTAGCTCTTCTCACGAAAAAGACGCTTGAGAGCAGCCTCAACAACACCACTTCCTTATCCTTCTTCCGAAGCACCTCCTCACGAATCAAGAACGCCTCACGCGAGCTCCGCCGCGTGTTCTCTAGACGTCCCTCCCCGGCCGTACGGCGGTTTGACCGTACGAGCTCCGCGGCCATCCATGCCCTCAAAGGTCTCAAGTTCATCGCCACCAAGACCGCCGCGTGGCCTGCCGTCGACCAACGCTTCGAGAAACTCTCTGCTGACTCAAACGGCCTCTTACTCTCTACCAAGTTTTGGGAGTGCTTAGGTAAATTAAATTACTCTATTATATTACTATATGTTTCCATTTTTGTTAGTCTCATTTTTGGGTTATCTCTAGGAATGAACAAGGAATCAAAAGACTTCGCTGACCAACTCTTTAGAGCACTAGCTCGCCGGAACAACATCTCCGGCAATGCAATCACCAAGGAGCAGCTCAGGATCTTCTGGGAACAGATCTCAGATGAAAGCTTCGATGCAAAACTCCAAGTCTTTTTTGACATGTAAGCTTTTTACTTACTTATCTTCACGTAACCCATAAATATCTAACGCGTAATCACTAGCTATTTGTCATTTAATATGGACTCTTAATGATAATTAAACGGTCATCAGAATTTCAGGAACCAAAATAATAATAGTAATAAATTATTTAATCATTTTTGGAGTTATGGTGGATTTGTAACTAATAAGTGACGTCACTGTTTGGTCAGGGTGGACAAAGATGAGGATGGGAGAGTAACAGAAGAAGAGGTTGCTGAGGTGAGAGAACAACACACACCATTCAATAATTATCTTTAGTCTCATATTTTATTGATATTCTTAGTTGATTATTTTGACAATTTTGTCCACGCGTAAGTCCCACTGACTTTATATTTGCTGACGTTTAGTGGTAAAATCATCAATATATTAACTGCATGTGAACACGACAATAATGGTTAATAGATAGATAGATAGAGTAGTCTTTATTAGTTTAGCTTAGGTTATTTAATTCTCAAATATTTTTGCTTTTGTTTTTTAATTTGTTGGTAATTAATTGCAGATTATCAGTCTTAGTGCTTCAGCAAACATGCTCTCTAATATTCAAAAGCAAGCCAAAGAATATGCAGCGTTGATAATGGAAGAGTTGGACCCAGACAATGCTGGGTATATTATGGTACGTGTGGTCCACCTTCACCCACTAAATCACTAATGGTATATATCGTACGTAAATTCACCACCCTTAAAATAATATAAACAACCTGAAAAATCTAAGGTTCTAGAAATATAAAGCGGTCAAAATTATTGAGCCACCTTGATTGTTTTTTTTTTTTCAACTTATTGGGCCACTTTGGTTTTTTGACCAAATCAAATCAACAAAAACTCGACAAGCGTAGATGGGTTGGTGGTTAAGATATGAAGAAATGAACAATACATTTGTTAACTATATATGAAGAAAAGAACCAAAACTTTTTAACAAAAAAAAAGAAGAAAAGAACCAAAATATAGTCCTAGGTCAAAAACCTACGTTAAAATGTTTCATTTCCATTCATTGCAACTATAACTCATTTGGATTCTATAACATTTGGGATTAGCTTAAGCCCTTTAAACAAAAAAACATTTGGGATTAGCCTATTTTTTCAAATCTCATGCAAATTTTCAATAGAAGAAAAATTTATTCAAACAAAACCTTAGTAAAATGTTTAAAAAATAATTTAGGAACATTAATATATGTTGTATTTTAATATATGATAGTTAATGACATGAATTGGACACTGGTGAAACAGATCGAAAACCTGGAAATGCTGCTATTACAAGCACCAAACCAGTCGGTGCGGATTGGAGACAGCAGGATACTAAGTCAGATGCTAAGTCAGAAGCTGAAACCGGCAAAAGAGAGCAACCCTCTAGTGAGATGGTCGGAGAAAATCAAATATTTCGTACTTGACAACTGGCAGAGACTATGGATCATGATGCTATGGCTTGGCATATGCGGTGGCCTCTTTGCTTACAAATTTATTCAGTACAAGAACAAAGAAGCCTTTGGTGTGATGGGCTATTGTGTTTGTATCGCCAAAGGAGGCGCAGAGACTCTCAAATTCAACATGGCTCTTATATTGTTGCCCGTTTGTCGTAATACCATCACTTGGCTTAGGAACAAGACCAAGCTAGGTACTGTCGTTCCGTTTGATGATAATCTCAACTTCCACAAGGTTATTGCAAGCGGGATTGTGGTCGGGGTTTTGCTCCATGTGGGTGCGCATTTAACGTGTGATTTCCCGCGTTTAATTGCCGCGGATGAGGAAACCTATGAGCCGATGGAAAAATACTTTGGGGAGCAACCGACTAGCTACTGGTGGTTTGTGAAAGGATGGGAAGGAGTGACTGGAATTATTATGGTTGTGCTAATGGCTATAGCCTTTACACTCGCTACGCCTTGGTTCCGTCGTAACAAGCTTAACTTACCTAAATTCCTAAAGAAGCTTACTGGTTTCAATGCCTTTTGGTACTCCCACCATTTGTTCATCATTGTTTATGCTCTTCTCATTGTCCACGGTATCAAGCTCTACCTCACCAAGATTTGGTATCAGAAAACGGTACACTCTTCAAGCCTTATCGTCTCTGTTTTCTTCTTTTCTTTCCTTTTTCGGGTTAATAACACTTCGTGTTTATGTCATTCTTGTAGACATGGATGTATCTCGTTGTACCCATCCTTCTATATGCAACTGAGAGGCTGATCCGGGCTTTCAGATCAAGCATCAAACCGGTTAAGATGCTCAAGGTTAGATATATGTCTCTTTAATTATAGAAAAGCTTATGTTTCTAGGAAAAACAACCAAAACGTATATTTAATCTTTCAACTAATACATTATTTGGTTTAAAATTTCTTAAAACTTATCTTTAAAGAATTGTAACGAGACGTATATATGTACCAATAGGTTGCTGTTTACCCTGGGAACGTGTTGTCTCTACACATGACGAAGCCACAAGGATTCAAATACAAAAGTGGACAGTACATGTTCGTGAACTGCCGAGCCGTCTCTCCTTTCGAATGGCATCCTTTCTCCATCACATCCGCTCCCGGAGACGATTACCTGAGCGTACACATCCGCACTCTCGGTGACTGGACACGTAAACTCAGGACCGTTTTCTCCGAGGTTTGCAAACCTCCTACCGCCGGTAAAAGCGGTCTACTCAGAGCAGACGGAGGAGATGGGAACCTCCCATTCCCAAAGGTCCTTATCGACGGTCCATACGGTGCTCCCGCACAAGACTACAAGAAATACGACGTTGTTCTTCTAGTAGGTCTCGGCATTGGAGCCACACCTATGATCAGTATCCTCAAGGACATCATCAACAACATGAAATCTCCGGACCGCGACAGCGACATTGAGAACAACAACAGTAACAACAATAGTAAAGGGTTTAAGACAAGGAAGGCTTACTTCTACTGGGTGACAAGAGAGCAAGGATCTTTCGAGTGGTTCAAAGGAATAATGGACGAGGTTGCGGAGTTGGACGAGGAAGGAATCATCGAGCTCCATAATTACTGCACGAGCGTGTACGAAGAAGGTGATGCTAGAGTTGCTCTCATCGCCATGCTTCAGTCGTTGCAACACGCTAAGAACGGTGTTGATGTTGTGTCCGGGACACGTGTCAAGTCCCACTTCGCGAAACCTAACTGGAGACAAGTTTACAAGAGAATCGCGGTTCAGCACCCAGGCAAACGTATCGGTAATAATTAATCTCGACCGTTAATCTCGTTATGAATATAATTAATTAACTAATGAATTTAGATTAAATACTAATATGAATTCAATAATTGCAGGAGTCTTCTACTGTGGGATACCAGGATTGACAAAGCAATTAAAAGATCTAGCTTTGGATTTCTCTCGTAAGACAACCACCAAGTTTGACTTCCACAAAGAGAACTTTTAGATTTTTATATATAAGTTGTAGAAAAATAAAACAAGAATCTTTACAGATAAATATTTTATTTAAAATTCTTTTCATTTTGTGAAAACATCATATGAGCTATCCTTTTTCCTTTCTTCCTTTTCACCTACCGTTTTTTTTTGTTTACTTTTTTCACTACTTAGTTTTATGCGAGATTTAAGTATAAGATAGTAGAAGTTTAGTTGCAGCTTTGGTGTTGTAAAATGTAATTATGGAGTTATTGTAGCATAATTTTGTACTTGTATTCGTATCTTTAACAAGTAAAGATAGTTTTGATTTTGAATACCCATTACTCCTTTTGACATTATCTATAGAAATATTAACATCAAATATGTCTTGATTGTTTGTTCACCTATGCATTTGCGTGTTTTACTTATCTATATGTTATTAATAGTGTGCTTTTAGTTAAATTGACAGATAATCTCTCTTAACGCAAAACCATCTTATCATTCTAGCTATTAGCTTAATTTAGTTTTTCATAAGTCTTATTGCGTATACGTCTATTCTAATGTTTGACCGGAAAAATATCATAAAAAGTCTCAATTTTGGAATTTCATTGAAAAAAAATCTAACCGTCCAGTAAAATAAAAATCCAACTATTTTTTATTTCTCCATTAAATCGTAAGCTTTTGTTGCCTTAACCAATTTACGTACATTTTTTAGTCACGAAACGAAACATATATACATGATTATACTAGGTGCTAACCCGCGCCCTGCGCAGGATAAAGAGGTTTCATGAGGTGATAATTTTTTTACTAAACGTAGGTGTCAAATAAACTTAATAAGTTTCTATTTCACATTATTATCCAAAACTTCTATGTCATACTGTAAAAGTTTTAAAATCTATTACTGTGATCCACTGAAAAGCATCACGAACATATTCAACCAATATCGAACAACTTAATAGAAAAAAAAAATTATGACGATCGTATATTTGTTTTATTAATACTAAAACCAAATGACAAAATATATAAGCAAAAATTGAGAAAATAATGAAACCATATCTGAAATAACTATATTTTTTCTAACGAATAAGAAAACTTTTTTTTTTTTTTTTTTTTTTTGNTTTAGTAGAAGATCGATGAAAATCAAAAATTGAAAACAGAAGAAGCCTTTTGGCTTGAAACAAAAAGCATCAAAGAAATATTGAAAAGAAGCATTTAGCTTGATAGATAAAATCATGAACTTTTTTTTATTTTTTTATTTTTTTATTTTTTTTTAGGAAATAGTATATTGACTCTCATAATCATAAGCTTTGGGTTACATACGTTTATATAGTGAAATGGTTTCCTAATCTAAGATAGAACCAAATCGATCAGTAAAAAAAACCTCTGCATTACCGAAACCTCTTCACAAATATAATTGAATAAAAATTGAGTATTGTATTGATGTATATGATGCAGGTTTTGGATTTTATACTTATAAACCAGTCAATTGATTTCTTTTATGCGTTGGTTAAGGGTTTTGGTTTAGCCCAGGCCTTGAGTCTGTATATAAACCACTCCATGTACATTTTCACTTAATTAATGAGAATGAGATTTAATTTGTGTTTGGTAAAATGGTATCAGAGCACTAGTACGATCTAACAAACTTTCCCAGAAAATTTATTTTTGATTTTCTCGGAAAATTTTTCAACATTCTCATTCAAATCTTCACACAAGCTCATTTATGTGTTTCCTTGATACTTCGCAAGCTCATCTCTGTCTCAATCGGTTCATTCTTCTTGATTTCAGCTGAAATCTAACTCGATGGGGAAGAGAAATTGCAAATCGAAGTATCAGTCCATTTCGCCAGATCCGCCTGCTCTCACATCGCCGAGATCTCGCGAGCCACCGCCTGGTTCTCCTAAAGCTCGCCGTGATTCCGATATTCATGATTCAAATCAATCTCGAGTAATGTTCTCCAAGCGCTCTTCACATTACTTCGAGGTATCAGATTCTCCTGATAATGTTAATAGTCCCTATTACCTTCATAGTTCTGATCATCCAGGCTTAGTTCTCACCTCTGATCTGTTATATGGAACTAATTACGAAACCTGGTTTGTTACTATGACTACGAGTATAGAGGCTAAGAATAAGCTTGGTTTTATTGATGATGATTATCTGTATTGCAAAATCTGGTCTCGTTGTAACAGCATGGTGAAATCGTGGTTGCTTAACAGTGTTACGAAGCAGATCTATACAAGTATCCTGTACTTCAACACAACTTTAGATATTTGGAAGGATCTTCACACTCGCTTCCACAAATCTAATCTCCCAAAAATGTACAAATTGAGACAACAGATTCACTCTCTGCGTCAAGGGAGTTTGGATCTCTCAGCTTATCATACTCAAACACAGTCACTGTGGGCAGAGTTAACAAGCTTGCAGGCTACAACTCGTACAATTGAAGATGCAGATTTTGGATTTTATACTTATAAACCAGTCAATTGATTTCTTTTATGCTTTGATTAAGGGTTTTGGTTTAGCCCAGGCCTTGAGTCTGTATATAAACCACTCCATGTACATTTTCACTTAATTAATGAGAATGAGATTTATTTTGTGTTTGGTAAAATATTGAACTATCCAAATAAATGATAGATTAATTGAATATATGTTCATATTCATCCACAAAGTGAACATTAAATCCTTTTTCACGTTTTCATGCAAGTTCATCAAGTGTCTCAAATATGTTTCCAAAAACAATTGTTGTTTCGATATGACATCGTTTTGCAGACTAAATAGTCAGGGTAGGTTGCGTCTCAAGTAAAAATCTAATCATTTATAAACGCTTCAGAATGTAAACTTGACCCCGGGAATTGAAACCCATACCTCTAGGTGGAAAACCCACCAATAAACCCTCCAGGTGGAAAACCTACCAATAAACCCTCCAATGGAAAATCCACCAATAAATCGCAATATCTGGGGTTCGAAC
>OVAQ01001984.1:0-14744 GCA_900406345.1 Erysimum cheiri
TTATAAACCGAAATACATAGTTTCTCGGTTTAATTCAGACATCAATTTAAATCAGAAAACCGATCCGATTAAACCGAGAACCGAAGAAACCGACCCGAAAGTTTATTCGGTCCAATTCGGAATTGATTGTTGNTCGAATAAACCGAACTCCCAGGGCTATTATAATATACCTGTATTCATATGTAATTAACTCCATACATATACACATACAATTTCTCTATGTTATTTTACTGCTATTTTTCATGTGATTCTCTGCTGATAAGACATTATGCATAATACTGTACAATCGAATTATCTTGAATAAGTGCGTAGAAGTTAGTAGAAAGTATAAAATTCTTAAATTCATTCTACATTAATTTAATATTTATTGTAGTATATGATTAAATTAACTGGCTGAAAAAAAAAAGATTAAATTAACTGAAAATGTAGAAACATTAACATAACGAATAATTAGTGATCAAATTATTCGTTAACTTTCAACTTTTCTGTTCGAGTCAGATATCGTATTAAAATTACTACAGTATATTACAAATCTTAGTCGTTATAGTATCTATTATAACAAGACAAAAATAAACATAACCTTTTCTTTAATATATTGTCACCGAACAAAACAGAGCTTATGTTCCCCAAACAGTTAATCTTGGGATCTAAAACAAGTGAAAAGCCAGACTTCTTTAGTTTCCTATGAGATTTATATTGTCAGAAGATTAGATTTTTTTTCTGGATTTCTTAACGCTCCATCTGTTTCCCATGGAGGCTATCTGTCCTTTCTTCTCCTTCCGACCAAACACGTCCTCTCCATCAATTTTTCTTTCTTCCATATACACTATAAAAAAATGTTTTAGATGCTATATTTATTCCCATTTCTGTACCATATATTCCGTTTTTCTTAGAAATCGTTCCGTATTATGAAATAAAAAACATAATGAAGGTGAAAGTGGTCGTAAATACTTAGATTAAAAAAAATATATTATAGTTTTCCTTCGAAAAACATATATGATTACATCACCTCCAAAGGATACGTAAGCCAAAAATTTGTTTTTTTCTTCTCAAGCTTGAACTCATGGTTGTGCTCTCAAAACTGAGTCCAAGCTAGATGATATACCTTTCCCGCTTATGGGAGGCTTGAACACATGGTTGTGCTCTTATGCTCTTAAGATATCTTTTACCAAATATTTTCCTTTTATTGTTTCATAATTTGTTTTTAATTTATAAAAAATACAATTAATTTAAGGATGCATGGAAAGATGAAGAGATATAACTTGGTTGTTTGTATGCTTTAGTTGTTGTATCACATAACCGGTGTTCAAATCCGCAGATGTGCACGAATGAATTGTAATTTGCAAAAAAAAAAAAAAAAAAAAAAAAAAAAAAAAAAAAAAAGTTCGAGATCTACGATTTCATGTTCAAATATGAAAAGTAACTATACGTAGATAGTTAATTTATATATGTGTAGTCTACTTTTCTTAAACTAAGTTAACTCTTCTTAAACTAAGTTAACTCGTAACTACCTTCGTGATAGTATCAGTCGTCTATGACAACTTGGAACATTAAAACGACATCAAATTCAACGATAAGATATAAATAACTTTTAAATTTGCTTGTTGATTCAACAATCAACATCCAATATATATAGATATAATTATTTAAGATGAAATTTCATATATTTTATTATATGTATACGACCGACTTTTACTTAAAAAAAATATTTGCATGAGGGAAGCTATTATATTACTCTAGTTTTTTGGCGCAAAAATAGTGTACTAAACTAATTGTTACACATGGATATATTCCTACTTTGAAAATAACTTGACCTATTTAAATTGAAAATATAAGAAGAAATTTCAGTTGCATATAGGACACTCAAATTTTCTTCATTTGTCAAAAATGCTAGCGTATGGTATCACTTAAATGAAGCACATTAGGTAATTGTAATTTATTAGTTTTGTCATGTTTGTCAATGATATAAATCGATTTTCAGAAGATGGCCGCATAACTAATGCGAGTATATACTCTCAGTTAAAGGTATATTTTTGGGCTAAACCAAAATAATCAAAACAACCAAAAACAAGTGTGTATTTATGTATCTGTGTGATTTTGATTTTGAATTTTTCAATCGATAGCTCAGTGATCATTAATTTAGCATGGTGAAAAATAGTATCAACTGAAGTGAAGAATGTAGCGTGTGATTGGTATAAATTTATTTTTTGTTTGTAATTAACAGAGATATAAAATATCAATTCACCGGGATTTACATCTAGTTTTATACAAATTTATTATGATTATTATAGCTAAAGAAAATATATAAAAAAAACTAAAATAATAGGACAAAAATAGTAACCACTCAAGTTCATGAATCCAACCATTGGTCCGACCACTATATAAACCCCTTTCCCCATAACTATAGTCCTCACCAATACGGCAATTTACCCTTTACTCCCAAATCCATATCCTCTCAATTGTAATTAACAAAATGCCTTCAATTTCAGTTACAGAAATTTCAAAATGCATAGTGTATCCGGAGAAGAAGTCCACCGTCTCCGATCTCCGTCTCTCCGTCTCCGATCTCCCTATGCTCTCTTGTCATTACATTCAGAAAGGCGTGCTCCTCTCGCGCCCTCCTCCTTCCTTCTCCTTCGACGACCTTGTCTCCTCTCTCCGCCGTTCTCTTTCCTCCACTCTCTCTCTCTTCCCTGCTTTAGCCGGCCGTTTCTCCACCAGTCCCGCCGGTCACATTTACATCGTCTGCAACGACGCCGGAGTTGATTTCGTCGCCGCTTCCGCTAAACACGTCAAAGTCTCCGACGTTCTCATCCCAGGTAAAGACGTTCCTCTTATCTTCCGTGAGTTTTTCGTCTTCGAGCGTCTTGTTAGCTATAACGGCCACCATAAGCCTCTCGCCGCCGTTCAAGTGACGGAGCTCGACGACGGTGTATTCGTCGGATGCACCGTTAATCATTCCGTTACAGACGGAACTTCTTTCTGGCACTTCTTCAACACATTCGCTGACGTCACTAGCGGCGCTTGTAAGATCAAACACCTTCCAGATTTCTCCCGCCACACCGTCTTCGATTCTCCTGTTATTCTACGAGTCCCTCCCGGCGGTCCACGTGTCACTTTCGACGCTGATCAGCCTCTCCGGGAGAGAATTTTTCATTTCAGCAGAGCGGCGATTACGAAACTCAAACAGAGGACGAACAGCAGAGTTAACGGAATTGAGGCGGCCGTTAATACAGAAGAGGTAGTTGGGAAAGTAAGCAACGACGGAAGGAAATGTAACGGTAACGGAGAGATTAACGGAAAGATAACAACCGTTTTGGATAGTTTTTTGAAATCGGATACGAATAAGAAGAATCATGATCGAACGGCTGAGATTTCGTCGTTCCAATCTCTCAGTGCTCAGCTATGGCGATCCGTTACACGAGCGAGAAACCTCGATCCGAGCAAGACGACGACGTTTAGGATGGCGGTTAATTGCCGGCACAGGCTCGAGCCTAAGATGGATTTTTACTACTTCGGAAACGCGATACAGAGCATACCGACGTTGGCATCTGCGGGAGATCTGCTAAGCAAAGATCTCCGGTGGTCGGCCGAACAATTACACAGGAACGTGGTGGCGCACGACGACGCGACGGTCCGCCGTGGAATCGCCTCCTGGGAAAGCGATCCGAGGCTGTTTCCTCTCGGAAATCCAGACGGAGCTTCGATTACGATGGGGAGCTCGCCGAGATTCCCAATGTACAACAACGATTTCGGATGGGGAAAGCCATTAGCGGTGAGAAGCGGCGGAGCGAACAAATTCGACGGGAAAATCTCGGCGTTTCCAGGAAGAGAAGGGGACGGAAGTGTAGATCTGGAAGTAGTTCTGGCGCCGGAGACTATGGCTGGGATTGAGAACGATCCTGAGTTTATGCAATACGTATCAGAAGTCAGTTACGACTGCTGAAAACGACGTCGCTTTTTTCGATTTGGTCTTCTGATACCAAAAAGAGAAAAATATCTAAGCTGATAGAGGTGAGTTTGATCAAAAAAAAAAATCTAAGCTGATAGAGGAAGATGATGGCATGGCACTTTGAACGGTTGAGATTTATCTACCATATTTTAGATATTTCGATCTAAGAGTTGTGAAGCGACGACATCTTATAAGTCATACTGGTCTTTGTTGTTTCTTTCACTGGTCACGTTCGCAATGTGACGAATATTAGTGTACAAAATCCCGTCTTTTTCAATTCCGATAATGGAAAGCTCTTTTCTAAATTCATAAATCCATATATTAGTTTTAGAAACTTTATTCACTTTTATTTCTTGATTATTATAGCTTATGGGGCAATTATCTAAAATACCATCGTTTTTGTTTTAAGGACAAAAATAACACAAAACTAAAATTAAATTTTAAATTTTTAAAATCTAAGCTCTAAATTCTAAACATTAAATCCTATCCCTAAATATTATACCCTAAATATACAATAATCAATCCAAACCAAAGATTTAAATTTTACACTATTAAATAATAATTTAATATTAATGGTATTTTTGGAAACAAAACAAAAATTAACGTATAATCAAATTTCCGACAGAATAATTGACTTGGGACTATCTTTAATCGTATTGTTTGGGGGCAAAGAACTAGTAATGGGACCCAGCCCATGCTTGTAAGTTGTCCACTTGCAATAAAAGGCCCAAGCTTGTAGCGATAAATGGGCCTCTTGCAAGGATAGTGTGACCACTGACCACTGTCCAGTAACTAAACGACCTTGTACACGTTTTGTTGTCGCCAACAACAACTAACAACTAACAACTAACAACTAAACATAGTGTACTTGTTTTGTAATAGGTTTAGTAATACATTTTGATGACAAATTTCATCAGACGAGGAATTATACAACTTGTATACGGATCAAAACGACTAGAAAATACCCTAACCTTTGTGGGGGTACATTACATACCTTGTCCGAGCCTTAATAGTGACAAAATAGCAAGAGAAACATAAAACAAGCTGCTACTTTATTTTTACATTAACAGCAAAAAAACAACAATTTTACTACATATAAGTAAAAAAGCACAAAGTAGTGATCTAAAAATACTAAATCCCTAAAGGCCAAAGTCCAAACCAGGTTTAGACATAGACACATATCTTACAAATTGCAACATCAACCTTTCCATGAACACATAAAAGCAATCCAAGTATAATATAAAACACCATTAACCAAACAGAGGATTTTCAGAAAAAGAAACCATAACCTATCAAATCTTCACATTACAAACCAAATCCTCTTTCAATTGCTTTTCCTACACGTTAACTTCCGGCACTGGAAACAGTCGTTTAACCAACCAATTGATTGGTCCCAAAACCTGAACTTTCTTTTTCCTCCAGAACCAAATCGCTGCACTGTACTGTTCATTGCGTATCTTTGTCGTTGCTGCTCTCCAATCATACTTCTCGGTTTCTGCTCTTGCTGCTTTTCCAATGATCTCTCTTGTTTCTCTATCGTGCAATAAAGTTCTCAGCTTTGTCACGCAGTCTTCCACATCTCCAGGGTTGAACAGAAACCCGGTTTTGCCCTCCTAATAACATCAGAATCAAACCCACAAGAACAATCAATGCAAGATCATGATTTCGTGTACTCATTTTGGTTGAATAAAGTTTGTATTTCACTTCGCTATAAGAAAATTGACACAAACTGTTTTTTTTAACCATTTCGGTTCAGTTTATATGATCATCAATTTCGTTTGACAGTTCATTCTAATTCGGATAATTCACTGACCTGGTCTTCAGGGATTATATCAGGGATTCCACCAGCACGGGCCGCAACAACAGGAAGTCCTGACGACATTGCCTCAAGTACCACAAGGCCAAGTGTCTCTGACTCTGATGGCATCACAAACACATCTCCGCTTGCGTAAGCTTGTGAGAGTTCATCGCCTTGCAACATTCCAGTGAAAACCGCTGGCATTCCGGTAAACAGCTTCTCAAGATCCTCTCTTTAAGAAAACAAAATAGATATAAAAAAATTCAAAAATTAGTACAATGTTGTTGCCAAGAAATCTTTAGAAAACAATATGACCAATCTTTAACAAAATTAGTACTTGTATGGTCCATCTCCAATGAAAGCAATCCGAGCTTCAGGTAATTTGTCCATTACACTGCACACAAATTCCTCAATTTCAGTTTCCGATACACAACTCAAAAGGAGTGAGTCCAATTTAAACCTACAAAAATCTAACCTCTTTAGAAGCTCCAAACTCTTTTCTACGCCGATACGACCTACATGGATCACTAGTGGCTTTTCTGGTTCGCCATTACTGTTAATTACAAAGAATTAACTAAGATAAGCACGGATAGTATCGATATTCTTGATCCATATAAAAGTATGTTCTATTCTTGCCTGAGTCTTATACGCATTTCTTGAGAACGGAAACGGGGATTGAAGCTTTCTGAATCGACACCCTTATTCCAAAGTCGAAGTTGATTAGCTTCAAAGTATGAAAAAAGAACAATGTTAGTTTTAAGCAATCACAGAATTTGTATAAGATGTAATGTTTTTATCTTTCTTCACCTGCAGTTGCACCAGCTGCTATAAGATCTTTTCCAATGGCAGCGGAAGGAACTAATGTAAGATCAGCCGCTCTGTGAAGGAATCCTGATAAAAGTTCATTCGAGTTTAGTATGGCAATAACCGGAAAAGAAAGAAGCAAATTTTGACATTTGAGTAGCGGGTTTTACATACTTATTATAGACCACATTGGTTTTACCAACCAACTAAAAGTGTATCTTGGGATGTATCTGCACATCAACACAAGCTTAATCTTCAGAATCATTAGGATTTATAAAAAAAAATTCCAAGAACACTTCAAGTGAGGCAGATAAGAAGCTTACACGGGGACGTGTGTGTGGTAAGACATGACTATTGGTACAGATAGCATTTTTGCTATTGCCAGAGCACCAAAAACCTGAAAAAAGGTCAAGTTGTGGATTCTCAACTTCACTGTTTTGCTAATGTTTTAGTGATGTGATTTCTCAAGGGCTTTACCATAATCCCGGGAGATGAAGCGTGTATAATGTCAGGCTTAAAACGTGCAATTTCAGAGATGATTCTTGGACTAAGCGCAAGCGAGAGGGGAACCTTTTGGTAATAAGGGCAAGGGAAGCTGCATAGAAAAAAAGAGAAATTAGAGATATTACCAAAGTGAGAACATCCATAAAGTTTTTATTAAGTTAACTAAATGTTGCTACCTTCTTGATCCAATGACTTTGGCTCCATAGAACTCTTCAGGAACACCTTCATGTGTTGTCACAACTATAACCTATGAGCAAAACAGTTGATTATGTTTAAAAAATGAACAGTTTTCACTTTTCAAGTAATTCTGATTCTGGAAACAGTTACTGATGTATTAGCTCACTGAAACTATACTTTAATTTAGATACTTTATATTCACAAGAAAAGAACAAACCTCGTCTCCCATTTCACGCAGATACCTAATGAAATTCTGGAATCTGTTCTTGTATCCGGAGACATAGCTGCAAAATTGAGACAAGATCACTTCAACTAAATGACATAAGAAAAAGCTTATGATCAATGAATTCTAGTCATAAATGCATATTTGGAAAAAGAAAAAAAAAGTCCTTATTCAGTGATCCCGAGAATCTTGTGGGATATTCTCAACACAACTGTTCAGGCATCTAAATCTGAAAACTTTGAACTCAAAATCCGGAATGAAATTGGTTTTAGAACCATCTAAAATTGCTAAAATTCTCGAATTTAGTGCTCATAAAATTAAAAAAAAAAATGTCATATAATGATCAAACAGAAAAAACATTAAACGAAAAGTCAACCATGAAAGAATCAACACAATTCCTTTTCATAGAGACAATTCGTCGAACATAAAACAGACACGAAACTCTGTCGAACGAAAGAGAGACTTACGCGAACGGCGAAGGCTCGACAAAGAGAGCAATTCTCCTGGGCTTAGAGAGGGACTCAGGATCGAGAAGCGGAGCTTCAATCTCCGATTCGTCATCAACCCTAGCTTCAGGAATTGTCATATCGTTGGACCCAGAAGCAGAAACAGTCTCCCTCCTAATCTCTCCACAAAAGAACTTAGCTTTCTTGCGAATGAAGCTAATGGGTAGTCTCTGGTTGTGAGAAGAAAGAGCGACAGAGACAAAAGAACACCTGGGAGAACAAGTGGTCGCAGAGGAAGAAGAACAAGTGGAGGTGATGATGGTCGTGCTAGGAAGCAAAGGAAGAGGAGATAGAGAGAGATTTATAGAGAGAGAAGAAAGGGTCATGATTTTCACAATTATTAAATTCTTTTGGGGATTTGGGTGTCGTAACATCATCGATTAATAATAATACAGCAACGTGAGGGAATCTCAAGAACAAGAATGAGTAAATAAAAAGCATATCCCATTTCTGAGGTAGAGACAGATAAGCATCGTATTCAACGTTTTTAAGCATATGCTTCGAACTTCGAATTTTTTTATTTTTTTTCAACATTTGGGCCACAGCTGGCCGGTACATTAGCTTAACAAATTATAGGTACTCAAAGATGGTATGTAAATTATGTGGTTACATATGCACACTTCATAAAAAGTAGTGGTACAAGTGTGGTGGATTTGATATTTTCAGAAAGTAAGTCCAATTTGGGTTAGCCCCCTTACAGTGATTGATATGGTTTTATTACTAATGAGACAAGTTTTTGGAGAAGCGGCCAACATATCTGGCGTCGTCACATAAAATTGAATTTGATAATTTATTAGGATGAAATGCAACAACTTTTTTTTTTATTTTTTTAAAGCACAAAATGGCTGACTCCAGGATATTTTGAGAGGCCATTTTAATCATAAAAATCATAAGTCTAATTTATGTGGATCCTGCGCACCAATTTCAATTTTTAATAAGATAACGCAACTTTTTGTTAAACATTTACATTTTTATGGCTGTGCTATATCTTTAACGATGATCACTGTAGTTAATAGATAACAACCACAATAACGTACTCTTTTTTTTTTTTTTTTTTTTTTTTTTTTGAAAAAAAAAAAANAATAACGTACTCCTGAAGACAAAAATTTGACTTTGTTATTATTTGGTCAATACTTTTCGTTACGTATTGTCTAATTACATGTAGATCGGAATAACATAAAACTCATATCAATACGCCAAAGACAACCTTATATATTCTTTTTATATTGCTTACATAAATGCAAAAAAAGGGGACAAAATTAGAAACATGGTATCAGAAATTTATTCCATTGAATATTCGCCTCACGCATAAGCATCTTATCTTATATTTACAGTTATACACAAAATACAAACTACTTGCCTGTCCCATATGCATGTTGAAGATCTAACTTGAAGAATAGTAGTAATTTTTATGTGTTACCTATAATCTATGGACTTTTGGTTTATTTATAATCTTTCTAAAGTTAGAATCAGCTCTAAATACTTTGATAAACATAAATTGTCTCTTCTTTTTAACGTTGTGCTACACTCGAATTCAAATTTGACATAATCACAATTAATATTTTGACGATTGATTGTTAGATATCGACAACGTGATTACTTTCAGTATATTTCTTAATGGCGTATTTTATTATTTAGTTGACTTTAGATAGAAAATATCATCACATGGTGATCCAAACAAAATCTATTACACCAAATACGGTAATCTGGGCCCAATTATTTGTTATTGGATCCGGATCGAGCTATATTTTCTTTGTTCCTTTCGGCCCAGATATGACTAGAGGCTACACAAAAATATGGACTATGTTATAAGTGGTGTATGCGCAGATTATATTGTAGATTTCGTAGTAGAAAAAGTCAAATATAACAAGAGTTGATAAGCAATGAGATCACTTCAAATGGTATTTACAAAATTTTGTCAAATGATTGATTAGAAGAATATTGTTGAAGTGTTATTACATCTGAGTTGAATAAAAATGATTAAAAAAACAAAATCAATTCAAACTTCTCATTCATACTTTCTTGTGTACTTTTTTGTTTGACATAATCAAACTTTTATATAGTGTGTGTGTGTGTATATATATCAAAAGAGAAGACATATATGTGCCTATGTTTACACATGAATGGGAAACATTGGGGGTAGGACCCCTAATATTTCACCTAAAAAAACACAAAGCTGACAACAGTGACAAGAAGAGAATCAATATGATTTCTTTTTGTCTTATTATTTTCATCATATATGTAATTAAGAAGGTAAAATTACATATATGATGAAAGATGCACGAAACCCATTTTCATATATACAAAACACACATTAACTGTTCATTAAACAAAGTATCTTCTTCCCATTTATTTATTTTTCCCCACATTTATAAACACTCTATGTTTCCTCTCTCAAAAATTTTCACCTACCATCATTATTCCTCAGCAGTCAGCACACTTGTCCCCATAAATACTCTTCAAAACCTCTCACGTCTCCATTTGTTTTACTCTCTATCTCTTCGGACATCGATCGATAAAGTTTCAGACAAGATTATGTCTCCAAGAGGATGCAAAAGAGTGAGCTTCAATCCGGACCCTGAAGCAAACGACGAACTGATATCTCAAACGCACACCGGTCTCAGCTCATCACGGCGGAGGGTTGTCGTCGGAAATTTCAGTTTCGGCGTC
This sequence comes from Erysimum cheiri, assembly GCA_900406345.1. Taxonomy (NCBI): domain Eukaryota; kingdom Viridiplantae; phylum Streptophyta; class Magnoliopsida; order Brassicales; family Brassicaceae; genus Erysimum; species Erysimum cheiri. The sequence goes on from OVAQ01001984.1 coordinate 10,635, forward strand.
AGTAGCTCGCCGGCAACGAGGAGATTACTTGGGCGTATTGGAGCTAGAGTCGCTAAAACGCTGCGTTTTATAGCCTCAGGGAGGAAGAGTAGTAACACCAAAACGACCCCATCTTCTTCTTGTTCCTCTTCTTCTCATTCTTCTTCGTCTATTTTAATGATGAAGTCAAAGTCTCTAAACGAGTCAGAGTCTCATCGTGCAGAAGCCATTGAGGACTGCATCGAGTTCTTAAACTCTTGTTCTTCTCTGTCTAGATCAAACTCCATCTCAACGTGGTCTTGCTAAACGATTCAGATTCAGGTCCGATCAAAAGCTCCACAATCTTTTTCTTGTAATGTAAAAGTGTTGAAATTGAGAGTTGCGTAGGTCAGTTGATTATAGTTTTTTTTTATTTTTTCTGATTCAAATGATTTACTTAGTCATAACCATTCACATCCCCATATTTCTTGTTTTAGTTTTCTTTTTCCAAATTGAGCAGCTTTCGGATTTCACGGTATCGTCGTCATAAAGAATAGTATTACTACTTCCCAACGATATTCGTAAGCAAAGAAGAAGTGGGGCAGTTTAGAATTCAAAAAGAAGGGTCGAAATCAAAGGACCATTAGACAGAAAAAGCTTCTTCCTTTTTGACCCAATTTCATATTTATTCCAAGCAGAGGAAAGAAAAGTAATAAAATTTAATTTTTAAAAATTCTGATTCTATAATAATATAGTAAAGAAAAATATAATATAACCTTCAATAACAAACATCAAGCGTTATAAGAATTGTAGGTCCCTGAACATTGCTACAGCTTTTTTAAGAATCCAATGAAAAATTTTGTTTCTTTTTCTTTGTTTGTATGTATCTCAAGAATTGAAACTTTGTGCTGAAGCTTTTTTGAGCTCAAGAGCTCGTTTATAAGGCGGTGCGATCGGAGGCTGAATCGGGTCCAGACTCTGGTATGACGATCCATCTGCTTCTTTAGGCAGTGGGTAAGACCGGTCTGAGTCATAACCGGTTAAGTCACCACATGCCAAAAATGGTATATAAACTTTGTTGGGTCCTTCAAGCCAACCACTACTGCAATCTGCAAGAGTACCAAGAAAATTGAAAATCTTAAAACCAATTTTAAAAATATTGTATATTCTCTTTTTGAAGCTGACGTAATAGCAAAGAAGATTCCTCTTGTCTTGCCCAAAAGGTTAACTTCACATGAAGAGATCATTTTAGTTAGGTGAGAGTCAGGACGAGAAAGAGTAAATTGAAAGTACACTACTCAACTATGCACAAGTTAGTTGTGTCTAACTTGAAGAGCTTCTAATTTTTGAAAGTTAAGGTATAAGATTTTTTACCGAGATCGCTTCCACCTGAAGGGCTTCCCACTTTCTCCAAGAGACGATGCAGATCTCTCGGGTTAAATCCTTCTGGTGGAGAGTAATTTTCGCAGACAGCAAAAGCCTCTGTAGAAACAGAGTGGAGAAATGCAATCAGAATCTCTAAGAAAAAGCAACATCTACATCTTTGATGATTAAACTTTTGAGTAAGGAAATCATATATATGCACATGTGGAAGTTACATTTTTTTACCTATACTAGAATTGCGGCTGCTTTTCGGTTTCGCAAAAGTTACGGTTGGGAAAAACAACTTCAGCTACAAATAAAGGAAACTTTATCAGTAAAAGCAGCAGTTAATTTCATGAGCACAACATCTGAACTTACTTGACAGTACAAAAAACATGCATCTTACTTGATAGTTAATTTCATGAACACAACATTTAAACTTACTTGACAGTACAAGAGACTTGTATCTTTTCCGCGGAATATCTTTGCAATAAATTTTCCACCTTCTTTAAGAATATGGGTTACAATAGTTAAGCCCTGAAGAAAAAACGGATTTGTTTGTAAAAGACGTTAATGCTATTTCTTCAAACATAAAACACTGGTTCTAGTAAATAGAAACCAATCAACCGTTAATGCTATTTCTTCAAACATAAAACACTGGTTCTAGTAAATAGAAACCAATCAACTTACCGCTAGTATGAGCTGGGACTGGACAAATTCATCCATGTCATGCAAACCAGTAACTGCAAAACAAATTGTAAAACACGTTATTTTGATAGCATATGGTAAAAACTGAATGGCAAACAGACACTGTATCTATTTGTATTACCATCTGGAGCACCATCACAGACAACCAGGTCAGCTTTACAGCCGTCAAAGTGTCTAATGACCTTGAGAAAAGAAAAACCCCAAAAAAGGTAAGTAATAGAAACAAACACAAACTCCAAATATAACCGAAGAGAAAGAAAGAGATGAAGATAAATCTATAAGATAGGAGTAAAAAAATTTCACCACTTCAGCAGTCCGAGCATTGGTTATGTCCCCTTGAACCTGGATGACACCTTCAATTGGAGCCATGGGCTGCAAATCTATGGCCACTATAAGAGGAAGATCTCCTTCTCTGCATAGTGTTTCAGCAGCAACAAATTAGTTCAACTTTGTCAAGAAGTGAATTACTGAACTAGCACAACGAAACAACTAAAGAAAAACAACGTTGAAGAGAAACAAAGTGTGAAAATTAATTATGTGAATGTGACTATATTAAGCAATATGAGACTTACTTTAACTCAGCTGAGGACTTTGCAGGAAGATATAACTGACGACTCAAGACCTACAAAGGACGAGCACTAATATTATTCAGAAAGTGGGTCTCTTAATTTTAACCACTGCGAATTGAGAAATATGCAATGAACTAAGACAAAACCAAACAAAATAAATTCCAGAGCATCCCCCGCGCTACCAACTAAATTTCGATGTCTCTCACATTATGTTTTCCTCTATTTAACTCTTCCATATTCAGTTAGCTAAGTGAGATTGCAACTCAACTATAATCCTATGCAACAAGATCGGCAAAGTAATAAAATATACCCTGAAAATCTAAAAGAAGATCTAGTCTAGCTTTAGACTTTCTGAACAGTTTCTTCTTCGTTCTATATAAAAAGTTTGGCACACCTTAGAGATCTGCTAACTGACTACACCGATTCACATTTCACCCAAAGTGAATAAAATCAGCTCAAGATCACCATACCTGACTCCAGCTACCAGGTGCAGCACATAAATCTACAACTCTCTTCACTCCTGCATATAATAAAGACAGTCAGAAGTTTTACGTGGTGTTGTTCTATAATACATCATTCATGTCTCAAGATTAAAATTTAGAATCTTATCGATGAGGGTTCATGTGAGACTATTCTCTAACCTGGTAAATTCAAATGGGGAAAAAAAAAAAAAGAGTATTTAGAGATGACCTTCAAAAATGTTGAATTCTTCATCAATCTGAAGAAGCTTAAACGCACTTCTCGCACGCCATCCTTCTTCTTTGGCTTTTCGATAGTAAATATCCTACAAACAATGGGAAATAGTAAGTAATCTTATTCCGAGAAATGCACAACTTTAATCTCTAAGAAAATCTAATAAAATTTCATTCAAGGCATACCCTTTTGTCCCGAGAAGCTTTACCCATGTCTTCAAAAGAAGAATAATGACTTGGTTTCCTGCAATGAACACAAAATGTCAGCTAAAAACGAAGGGACAGAGATAATTTAAGCCACGAGGGTGTCTCAGAGGCATTCTATCAAACACTTTAAGGGCAAAATCTGTTGCAAGACAAACAATTTCAATATTATATCGATATACAAGAAGGATGTAATGATAAACCAACAAATTACCGCACGAAATAGAGCAGCTAGCTAAGAGTAGCTAACAGGAAAACAGAAATTGAAGCAAGAGCCAAGCGAAGAATTTGAAACTTCTATGTTTTTTTTGCTTCACTTCTTTTGATCTGTTGTGCCCTAACAATTTGGAACATACCGAGAATGGTATCGTCCGGTAAGTTATTGGGCTGAGCCCATTTATTTTTTAATGGAATTAACGAGACCAATAAGGTCGGCCCACGTAAATTCTGACACTGCCTTTTTTAATGGAATTAATGAGCACCACAATCTCAGTTTTCAAACCGACAGAGCTTAAGAACGTATCAAACAGAAATTATGTAACATCAAACTCATGGTTAAAATTATTTAAAAACTACACATGTTTATGATCCCAAACAGCAGAGCAAAGAAGAGAATG
>OVAQ01001985.1:0-14740 GCA_900406345.1 Erysimum cheiri
GGATAGAGATTGCTTGCAGCAAAGAAGGTATGATGATGACGCAAAGAAAATACGCCTTATACATTGTGAAAGAAACAGGTTTACTAGGCTCTAAGCCGGCTATTACTCCGATGGAACAAAACCATCAATTGGAATTAGATACGAGTGAGGTTATCTCTGACCCTGCAAGATACAGACGATTGGTTGGTCGTTTGATTTATCTTACTAATACCCGACCTGACCTCTCATACTCTGTTCATGTATTATCTCAATTTATGCAAAAGCCCCGTGCAAATCATATGGAGGCTGCATTGAGAGTGGTGCGTTTTCTTAAAGGGACTGCTGGTAAAGGAATTTTGTTGCGTGGTGACTCGAATTTAGAGCTCTCTGTGTATTGTGATGCCGATTGGGATACTTGTCGAACGACGCGACGATCTTTATAACAGCGTACGTTGCTCTTCTCGGTGGGTCACCTATTTCGTGGAAAACTAAAAAGCAAGATGTTGTTTCTCATTCTTCAGCTGAGGCAGAATATAGAGCCATGTCTAAAGCTACACGAGAGATCAAGTGGCTACGTCAGTTGTTAAGTGATATGGGTTTCCCGCCACCGTAACCCATACGTTTGTTTTGTGATAGCAAGGCTGCCATTCACATCGCGGCAAACTCGGTCTTCCATGAGAGAACTAAACATGTGGAGATTGATTGTCATCGTGTACGAGACGCTATTAAAGACGGTTTGATTACCACGGTTCATGTACCCTCTTCAGCTCAGTTGGCGGATGTGTTAACAAAGGCATTAGGAAGAGTTCAGTTCTACACTTTGATGTCCAAGTTGGGTGTTCTCGATATTCACACTCCAACTTGAGGGGGAGTATTAACGGTATTGGGCTACATTTGTATATGGGCTTACCCGACTTATGATTTACTTGGTCGCTAAGTCTTATTCTAGGGTTTTATGACGTTAGCTCTCATGTATATATATACCTTGTAATGGTCGCAGTTGTAATCAAGAAAACACGAATACAAAACATTTTCTTTCTTTTACAAATATATTCCAAACAATTTTTTTTTTGGTTTATTAAGGTATTATATTCCAAACTAATATACAGTATGTGTAAACTAATAGGATTAATTACTCTAATTAAACAAACAAAAACAAAACTAGTAGAATTAAATGGATAATTAGATTGAAGTTTTGTTTCAAAAAAAAAAAAAGATTGAAGTTTTGTTTTAATCAGTGACATATGGCATCCAATTAAGCAGAATGTCGACACATGACATATAATTAGGAGAAACTTGACGTGTGACATCTAATTCAACAAAAATCAACGGTTTAATTAACATTATTTTGGTCAATGTTGATTTCAACCTATGGTTAAAAATTTATGTAGATTTATTTGAAATTTTTTGTTTGTTTATGTTAAAATACGCATTGTCTCAATTGACGTATAAAATGGCACGGTATATTTTGTTGAGGTTGAAATTTAAACTTTTAACCCAACACGTGATGCTACAAATTAGCGTAAGATAAATTATACATAGTGCTAAGTTATTTGCACAAACATAATTGATCCAAAGAATACAATACAACTTTTTTCTCATGATGTTGAACTTCCATTCTATTATTATTATTAGTACAGACAGCAAGAGAAACAAATGACGTACGTCTAGATCAAATGTGTTTCCATTGTGTTTCTAGCAGTACCGGTCCAAAGATATCAAACCAAATTAAAATAGACAAATCGAACTCGGTTAAAGAGCTTTATATAAAACATTAAAACTCTTTTTTATTTCTTGAAATACAACACGAAAGGGAAAAACAATAACACACATAATGCAAGTTTGTCATACAACATAAAGAGATCATACTTGTATATAGACTTGATTAACATTTTCTCATTCTGCAACTTGATTAACCAGAGACCGCAAAGGAACGTCTAGTCTGGAACCTGAAATTGAGGCACATTATGTGGTTTATATTTTCAGAATCGTCAAAAATGTCTATGTGAACCTTGAATGTTACCTGCAAAGAAAAAAAAAAAAGGGAAAAAATAAAATAAATCGGCAGTGGTGTTAATGAATAAATAATTATTTTCAATAAAAATATCTAAATATTTTTTCTTAGTTTCTTCTATAATGATTCGATGGTCAAGCAACATGACTAATCTTAGGATAGAATGATTTTTACAAATGATTTTATTTATCTGATGTATATTTGGTATTCATATGTAGTACCTAATTTTCTATAAATAGTTTTATTTATCTGATGTATATTTGTTATTCATATGTAGTATCAAACGTTCACCCATCTCTAACGAACTCTCAGCTAGAACATCTTTCTGCTAGAAGAATTCTCAGCTAGAACATCTTTCGGCCATAACATCTTTTGGCCAGAACAACTCTCGAACAGAACAATTCTCGGCTAGAACAACTCTCAGCTAGAACATCTTTCGGCTAGAACAACTCTCGGCCAGAACAATTCTTGGCCAGAACAATTCTCGGCCAGAACAATTCTCGGCTAGAACAACTCTCAGCTAGAACATCTTTCTGCTAGAACAATTCTCAGCTAGAACGTCTTTCAGCCAGAACAACTCTCGGACAGAACAATTCTCGGCTAGAACAACTCTCGGCTAGATCATCTTTCTATTAGAACAACTCTCAGCTAGAACATCTTTCGGCTATGACAACTCTCAGCTAGAACATCTTTCTGCTAGAACAACTTTCAAAAACAAGATACACCCAAGTAATTTGAACTACAAATGGTTTGATCCCTTTTAAAAAGGTACGTAGGCAACCTCTTGCGAGGCACAACTATCAAATCATTAAACTCTTACTTCGTCATGCTCTCGAGATTCTTATCTAACACTTTGTTGAAATCTAAGCATCAACAATTGGCGCGCCAGGAAGGGGGCTCAGTCATTTAACGGACGAGCCCAACACCTACAAGAAAAAAAAAAAAAAGGCCGGGCTCAGTCCTCGCACACAAAAGCTGAGCTCAGTCCCCGCATTGAACAACCGAGTTCAGTCCTCGCACAGAACAGGCGAGCTCAGTCCTCGCACATAAAAGCCGAGCTCAGTCCTCGCGTAGAACAACCGAGCTCGATCCTCGCAAATAAAAGCCGAGCTCAGCCCTCGCACACAAAAGCCGAGCTCAGTCCTCGCACAGAACAGCCGAGCTCAGTCCTTGCAAATAAAAGCCAAGCGTAGCTTTCGCTTATAGAAGCCAAGATCAGTCCTCACAGAGACAAGCCGAGCCCAGCTCTCGCAATAAAAAGTCGAGCCCAGCTCTCACAAAAACAAGCCGAGCCTAGTTCTCGTAAAAACAAGCCGAGCCCACCTCTCGTAAAAATAAGCCGAGCACAGCTCTCGCAAACAAGCCAAGCCCAGTTCTCGCAAACAAGCCGAGCCCAACTCTCGTAAATAAGCCGAGCCCAGCTGTCACAAGAAGTCGAGCCTACCTTTGCTCAATCCCGAAAACAACCAAACACATTAACCGAGCTCACGTTAGCATGTTTGCGCTGAAACTTAAACACAAACAGTTTAAGCCCGCATCACAAGGTTCAGCTCGTCAGCTTTGACTTGTCCATCAATGAAGTTCAGCTCGTCTATTAAACAGTTTCAGTCTTGACCATCAAACTGTTTCAGCTCGTCCATCAAACAGATTATGCTCATCCATCAAACAGCTTCGGCTCGTCCATCAAACAGCTTCGGCTCATCCATCAAACAGTTTTTGGCTCGTCCATCAAACAGTTTTTGGCTCGTCCATCAAACAGCTTCAGCTCGTCCATAAAATAGCTTCGGTTCGTCCATAGTTTTAGCTCGTCCCTAAAACAGTTTCAGCTCGTCCATGAAATAGTTTCAGCTCGTTCATCAGCAGCTTCAGCTCGTCCATCAGGCAGCTTCAGCTCGTCCATCAAATAAATTCAGATCGTCTATCAAACAGCCTGCGCTCATCTATCGAACAACTTCAGCTTGTCTATCAAACAGCTTCAACTCATTAGTCTCGTTTGTTCGTCTCGTTTGTCAATCTCAGTTTGTTGAATCTTTCGTAATATCGGTTCATCACTTTCAGCTCCTCAATCTTGGTTCGTTACTTTCAGCTCGTCCGTAGTGGACAAGCCGGGTAGTTAAATTTGATGTTCGGCTCGTCACTTGACTACCCGGCTCGTCGCTTGTCTACCCAGCTCGTCGCCTAGTTGCCCATCTCTCTTGTCCAGCTCGTCACTTTGCTGTCCGGCTCGTCGCCTAGCCACCCGTTTCGTCGCCTAGCCACCCGGGTCGTCTCCTTGCTATCCAACTCTCTTCACCAGCTCGTCGCCAAGCTGTCCAGCTCGTCGCCTACTTGCCTGGCTCGTAGGCTAACTATCCAGCTAGCTCAAACGTTCACCCATCTCTAACGAACTCTCAGCTAGAACATTTTCTGCTAGAACAATTCTCAGCTAAAACATCTTTCGGCCAGAACATCTTTCGGCCAGAATAACTCTCGAACAGAACAATTCTCGGCTATAACAATTCTCAGCTAGAACATTTTTCGGCTAGAACAACTCTCGGCCAGAACATTTCTCAGTTAGAACAACTCTCAGCTAGAACATCTTTCTGCTAGAACAATTCTCAGCTAGAACATCTTTCGGCCATAACAACTCTCGGACAGAACAATTCTCGGCTAGAACAACTCTCGGCTAGATCATCTTTCTGTTAGACAACTCTCAGCTAGAACATCTTTCGGCTATGACTCTCAGCTAGAACATCTTTCTGCTAGAACAACTTTCAAAAACAAGATACACCCAAGTAATTTGAATTACGAATGGTTTGATCCCTTTTAAAAGGGTACGTAGGCAACCTCTTGCGAGGCACATCTATCAAATCATTGAACTCTTATTTCGTCATGCTCTCGAGATTCTTATCTAACACTTTGTTGAAATCTGAGCATCAACACTTACCGCTTGATACTTAGGAAACAGATTGTCAAATTGAAGCACGAAGGCACCAGGTGCAACAGGGCATGTCACACGTTCACATAGGTTGTAGTTGTGTTTAGAGTAATGAATCAGGCCTATTTTAACATCCACATAGATATCTCCTCCAGTGATATTTTTACCTGTTGACAACAAAGATTTTAACCAAAGAAGAAATACTTAACTAAACTAAGAGAGAAAAAACTAAAGAAAATTAGCCAAGGGGGTCGATTAAGTACTTGTAGAAGCGGATATCTTAAAGCTTGCCTTGTCCTTGTCCTTAAGTATCTCCTCCACACTAATGACGCCAACAGGAGCATCTTGATCACCTAAATTAACCAGTCGCAAAAATTAAGGCCTTAAGACTTAAAAAATGAAAGAGTACAAGTTTCATTACAAGTAAACACAAAACTAAAACCATTTTATATGATTATATAAAGTCAAAGGATACATAAACATGAGAGATTGTGATAGATCTAGAATTTCAGTTTTTGGCTTTATTCCTAGAGTCAACCCTAGTTAGGGATCGGATCTAGAGACTCTCCTAGACTTCGAATCCCAAAAAAACACTAGCAATCCCATAACAAAATTTTATGGTAAGTAAACAAAAAATGAGATTGTTGAATAGTTGTATGAAACTTTCAATCACTAATATTACTTTGATCTCAAAAAGAGACTGCAGAACAAAGTAACAAGACAAAGAACAGAGTAAGTAGCAAACCACAGTCAGAGAAAGTGATGTCTCCTAAAGTAGGTAATAAGAAGAGTGATAGAATGAGAAGAAGAATAAGATGAACATGAGAGTTGGCCATGGATTAGCACTCAAAGATCTTCAAAATAGGACAATATTTTCTTGTTTGATTTGAGAAACAAGTTTGTAGTACTTGTTCAAATCATAGTTTTATATTAAGGTTCTCAACTTGTCTATCTCTTTCACCAAATGTTCTGGCCTGATTATATATCTAATTATCTATACTACATTAGTGGATTGGTTCAAACTACTGTCATTATTTTAATTCTTCCACGTTATTGTGAAAACTTTAAAATATATCATCGACTAACCGACCAAAAGAAAAAACAAATAATTTGTGTATAAAATTTGCCTCAAGATCGTTGGTTCATTGACTAATCGACAGAAGAGAAATTTGGGTAAGTGGCTTAGATAGTTATATATATATTATGTGCGATTAGTAAATTAGATTAATTTTGTATGAAATATTGAAAGTTTTATCTTTATTCGATTAGTAAATAAGTTCAGTTTTAAGTGAAATTAATATTTTTTTCTGGGTCAAAACATTTTTTAAAATTGTTACAGTACCGGCCGTTGATAAATAGATGCCATATTTCAAAACATTTTTATAAAAATTGTTACAGTTTGCCATTTCTACCATTGTCCATCGAATCTACTTGGTGACTTCAAAAGTTGGGGTTTGAACGGAAGGCGTACAAAAGGTGGTTCAATGACGGTCAGGGTGAACCGTAAAATTATCTCCCATTCATCACTTTTGATGTAAGTGAAGTGTGTTCCTCTTTTTTAATAATTAAAAACTAATGAACCGCGCTAGTGGTTCAGTTTTTGTGGATTTACAACGGTTCCTTTTGTTTTTTTTTTTTTTTTTGTTTTTCTCTTTCTTAAATTTATAAACTATTTTTTGTAAATTTGTTGTGTAAAGTTACAAAAACTATATAGTATAAAATTTGTATCTCATATTTTAATAGCTTTATTTTGGACACACCTACAAATATTTATTTTATACCCAAACCTACACATATTTACTATATATATAATATTTTATATTTTATAAACCAAGTGTCTTTGGCCTAGTGGTAAAGGGGCTCCAGCTGGAGCTTCCGCCCTGGGTTCGAATCCCCTTGGCCACCCGGAGACGCCTTAAGTGGTAAGAAAACGTGGATATCTNTCCCTTTGGGATCCCCACGGTTATCAAAAAAAAAAAAAAATAAATAATAATAATAATAATAATATTTTATACCTAAAACAGTAAACAATATTGTTATAATAATAAAAGATGTTACTAATAATAACATTTATAAATATTTGTACATTGAACTGACATACACAATATTTTGGATTCAAGTCATAGTAAACTTGTTTTCTTATGTTATTATTTGTATATAAAAATATTTAACTGAAAAAATACATGTTCAACAAAATATAAATCAATATAGCAAATTTTAATATAATATAATATAGTATAGTGTTATATAAAATATTTTATTGGTTTGAGTTTGAGTTTTTGTTATGATTTTGTTAATATAAGAAAATTGGTTTGAGTTTTTGTTATGATTTTCAAGATCTATACCGACTCATACTTACTTTAAAAAAAATTCTTTTAAGTAACTAATTACACGTTAGTTTCCTAAAGTTTTTTTTTTTGACATTTCATTTTAAAATTTCAAAAATTTAGATTTTAATGTTAGTTATTGTGGGTGCAAAATACTAAGAACTAAACCGAAAATGCAAACAACACAATAGAAAAGCGGATTTCTTTATTGATTAGAGATTGAACTCGAATGTTTACAAGAAAATTTGAAGAACAAATGAGCCTTTTGCAAATATCGAATTAGGGTTCTTGAGTGTAAAATTGCGGATCCCTTGCAACGAAGTTGTGACCTCCTTTTATAGCTAGATTTCAAACTGTGAAGCCCTAGATTCGTGAATCTTCCTTCCTAAATCTTCTATCGAGTATCCAATGCTATTTTTCATAAGTTGTTGGTTAAAATCTCCTCGAATGATCTTCACAAGATCCTCGCAATATCCTCATTTTTACGTGATCTAGCTCGGTTCCGAGCTGGATGAGGTCGGATGGTTGAGGTCGGGACTGACCCGGGTAAGACGAATCCGATGGTATGATCGGGTAATTTTCGGTTCAATTCAGGTTAATCGAGTGGTGCTAAACCACTATCCTACAGTTACCAAATCTTTATGATGTTATGAAAAAATCAAAGTACTCGATATTAGTTTTTTTTATTGTGTTGTATTTTAAGTATTTTCTGTTTAATGTTTTAGTATTTATGACAATAAATATATTTGTAGCATTTTTAATTGAATATGTATACATTAAATATTTTTTAATAATTTTAATTTGCATAAATATAAATAACATGTTATATAAATACAAGTTTTTGTTTTAATATGTATGCAAAATATTTTATTTACAATTTTTATTTTTTACAATATAAATATTTGATCAGCATTATTTGATCCGCTTTCACCATTCAAACATACATTTTGAACCGCTAGATCCGTTTGATCTGCACTTGTTCCACCAGATCCGCTTTTATTCCGTCTGATCCGCTTGATCCGCTCCGCCTGATCCGCTTTCTCCATTTGGACCCAAGTTTCTTTGTCTCCTATATAACATCTTGTTGATTAAAAAATTAGGTGGAAACTACACTAAACAATTATCTATCATTGCAAACGACAAATTGTTTTTTGAGTTTTTTTTAAAAAACCATTTCTTAGTTTTTGTAAAACGTTTACGAATTTTGAGTTCAGAATATCGTTTCTTAGACAAAAAATTATCATCACTCGTTTGATAAATATAGATGAATCATTTATACAATATAATATGAATGAAAAATAGAAACTGTTATATGATACGGAAAAAAACTATTTAATATCACAACAATTGTTATTATTTTCATCACACGGCCGATCTCACAAATGATCAAAAGAGTTAGATCCACTTAACTTACGTATCATAGTACAAATCCGACTTGAAGATCTATTATTGAAAACGCACAGAACTTGTTCAAGATCCAATATCAAATTTCATTCATTTTATGTCAATACAATTAATGCCCTTTTTAATTGCAATTAAATAATTACCAATGCACTAATTCAATGGCAATTGAATTAATTAAATCAATAATTTTTGATATAGTTCAAAATGTATTTAGATTTCATGGGTTTTAATAAGAATGCATGCAACTCTAAATTGAAACATTAAATACAAAAACATTTTTCAATTGTGTATATTATTAGAACAAATTATCATTTTTTTATATGAACTGTGTTTCCAACAATTTGTATTTTGTCTGATGATTTAAGTCTGTGATGGACTGTTCTGAAACACGTCAAGATAGAATTGAGTCACAGAGGTCACCAAATGTGTATTTTGACCGAGGGAGGTGACATTACTCCCATTTCTATATGATATTTTTAATGTTTACGTACAAACCATTATTCCTTTCCAATCTCAAATTTCAGATCTTTTCCACCTCCCAGGTGAATCTATGTAGATGAATTCGGAGATCTTTAGAGTAGTGAGTGTATAGAACAAAGAATGCATGGAGAAGTTGAGCTATGGAAAGCAGATGACATGTTTCAAGAGCTATAAAAGAGATTATATTCTTCACTTTGTTGCACCTAGGGGTCATCTTGAAGTATTAAAGATAGTTTTATATTAATCTTGTATGAAATTAGGAAATTAGATTAATCTTGTATGAAAATTTGAAACTTATCCTTATTTGATTATTTTTAAATGAAATTAATTTTTTTTTTGTTTTTTGACATCAAACGTTTACGAATTTTGGGTTCAAAATATCGTTTCTTGGACAAAAAAAATATCATCACTCGTTTAATAAACATACATGAATCAAGTATACAATATTAATGAGAAATAATAGAAACTGTTATATGATAAGTGAAAAACACTGTTTAATATCACAACAATTGGCATTATTTTCATCACAGACAGATCTCACACAAATGATCAAGACTTGGATCCACTTAACTTACTTACTTTGAAGTCGTAGTGTAAATGCTTGTAACGAGACAAGAACTTGTTTTAACCTCTCCTTAGCCGCTTCATCGATCAGATTTCCTTCTGCGTCGAATTTCTGAGGCGGCTGAAACGCATAGAGAGTAAACTCTGGTTTGTTGATGAAATGAAGATCAAGAAATACTCCGATTTGTCGAAGAGGATATTGTGATCTTCCTCCACCAGCATTTCCACCGGTGCTTACAATGGCAGCGGGTTTGTCAGCCCAAACATTAGGTGGTCTTGAAGCCCAGTCAATAGCATTCTTTAGAGGAGCTTGTAATATAGTAACAAGCAAGATAAAAAAAATGATCGAGTCAGCATATCGAAAGAGTTTTGAATCTTATGTTTCAGAAACTCGATGTAATCTTGAGCTAGTTATAAGTCATGTCACAACTCACAATCCTTAACACCAAGCAAAAGTCTACAAGAGTCACAGAAACAGAGCTTGCATAAAATCGATAACATTTAAGATTAACATAAGAAATGCCACAACTTCCCACAAAATCGAAATTTCACAAGTTAACAACAATCAAAGAGTCATGTAACATCCCTCAACACAAAGCAAATGTCTACAAGGTTCACAGAAACAGAGGTTGCACCAAATCGATAAAATTTGGGATTACAATATAAGAAATGTTACAACTTCTCACTAAATCAAAACTTTACAAGTCAACAACAGTCGGTTTAGTCCCATGAGTTATACTACAAAACCAAATCAACGATTTTGCATCATATCGAAAAATAATATGGAAGTAACATAAAAAACTCGTCACAACTCTACACAAAATCAAAATTCCACAAGCCAACAACAGTCAAAGAGTGTAAAATCCCAGCAAGAATCCTTAAAACATCTCAAAACGAAACAAGACAAAGAACATATCATCTTGTAGCAAATCAAGAAACCTCTAAGACCAAAACTTAAAGTTGAAACCCATTAAAGAACTTTGCATAAAGAAGAATCTTTTTAAAAGTACCTGAGACAGATAAATTGTATTCAGGAGAAGCAAACAATATACTATCAGCTTCAAGAATCTTTTGCCTGAAAGCTTCAACGACCGGAGGATAAGTACCGTTGATTTCGAGATCAGTATTAATCAACGGTAATGGAGATATATCAATATACTCAATTTGCATTCCCGGAACAGATTCTTTCGTCAAATCAATCGCTGAATTAAATCCACAAAACAGTTAGTGAAAATTTACGAGACATTAAGCAAAAAAAAAAAAGATTAGTGAAAAAATGAATATAGTACCGGCACGGAGGAGACCAGTGTTGTAAGAACTTTTCCGGAGAGAACCAGAGAGAGCAGCGACTCTGATTAATGGCTTTATAGCTGTTACTGCTTCCATTTTTGATCGGAGAAGAGAGAGCTTTCACAAATGTCGAAGGATGAAGAAGGATGAGAGATTAGGTGAAGGAAGGAGATATAAAAGATGAGGTTCCCACTAATGTTTTGGCTTTGACCTTCAAAACTTTATTATATATTCTTATAAAGCGTTACGAATAATGATTAGTGACTAATGTCTAAAGCATGATTAGTGACTAATGTTTAAGCATTATAAATTACATTTTTTACAAATATACCAAACTCTAAGCGGAAGGGACAAATATGAGTCAAAGTCTTTTGTGACGGCGAGTCAAAGTTCAAATTGATTAAACGGTGAATCAAAAGCCCAAAGATCACGAAAATTATCCAAATGAGTCCAAAACCATGTGGACAAGACTATATATTTTTAATTTTTTTTTGTCAAATGTGGATTAGACTATTTTAAACTCATTTTTTCAGGAGCTCAAATATTTGATGTAAGAGCTACCTGTGGGTGTGTCTTCCTAAGATAGTGGATTGCTAGTATAAACTAGTAGATACATAGGATTGGATCACATCGATGATCTAAACTCGTAAAAAGCTTGTCCTCTTATTCTTATTGTGTTTCCTGATTCGATAGTGCGATTAAGCTGGTGTTTCGATGTACAGTTGATAAAATCATACATTAGACCGCGTTATTAGTCCAATAATAGCGAAGATTTAAAACTTAATTAAAATGCAAAATATATGAAATATGAGAAATATGAAATTCTTATATAATAAAGCATTACAAAGTCATGAACACTTGACTTAAAAAAGTAAACCATACAATACGTACGATTATATAAATATTTCATGTTTCATCAAATTGTTACATTTAAAAAAAACACTGAACAATAGTTGGAGAATTTTTCAATTTTAGCACAAGACTAGTCCACAAAACCTTTCCCCAAATCTCTCTTTGTTGTCCTCGCATTTCCAACGCAATCTCTGTACACCAAATTTGTTTCTCTCCATTTTCTTTACGGTAAAGGAAAATTGCAAGTTTCCCCCCATGATTCGCCATTCTAGACCTTTCAGTGTCATATCTCCAACACCTTTCACAAAACTCCAAATCCTTACTCTAGGATCATAAACCCTTAATCGATAAACTCCTTTCTGATGGTTAAAATCATAAGTGTATAGCTTGTTGTCAATAACGCACGAACCAACTTTCCAATCTCTATTCAACAGCAAGTCTTTGTCCCATGTACCTTTCTTAGGATCGTAAACAAAGCTATTAGTACGATCCATTATGTAAATCTTCTCGTCCATCACAACACTCTTAAGCGTTATCTTGTACAACTCTTCATTACATAAACTTGAAAAACATTCCCAAGTTTGCTTCTTGAGGTTAAAAACCTCAACCCAATTATCCAATGAATCAATCTTGTTACACCCTCCTATTATATAAATCTTCCCATCTACAACACCAAATGCAGCACAACCACGTGGCACGCGCATACTAGGAAGAAATCGACATGTGTTAAACATTCAATTGATAACAAACACATTGGATGTGAGCTCACCATTGATGCATCCACCAAAAACATAGATCTCTTGACCTATAACAATAACAGAAGATCCCCAACAAGGCAGAGAAGGAAACGAAGGAAATGGAACCAATCTATGGTCATAAGAGTTAGATTCATTTTGGTAAGGTTTTTGATTGAGAGTATACCAGATGGGATCTTCTTCATGACCAAATCTCAAGGCAATGTAAAGAACATTTTCGGTCTATTGAAGGAGTGAACGTACAACATTAAGTTCTATCGAAGCAATTAAATGATAGAATGTTCTATTGACAAGAGATAGTGAAGGGTAGTAACATCTTGGAATGTAAGCAAAACACTTCACAATAATTTCATATGGTAGTGGAAGAGACGTAGAAGACGGAGATGACTCTACATATGTTCGTTTCTTGAATATTGGTGGGGGATTTGCAGTGTTTACACTAACTACAAAAGACATATTCAATTGAGTATAAGCCATGAAAGGAAGGGTGGCAGCAGGAGTTTATAAAATTGCTTAATTACTTTTCGGGGATAGGTTAAAAATGTTCGGTGGCTAATGCATTATATAGAAGACATAGTTTTCATGTATATGACTAGGTTGGTCAAAGACTCCATTATGCGTAGTCATTAATTACATTCAACAGTAATTAATATTGTGTTTTAAGAAACTTTTGCGTTGAATAAATTATGGTGTTGTTCATCATTATTATGCAATATCGTAATTACTGAGATGATTTTATATATGTCTGTAAATAAGGATGTGACACGTGACATCTTTATGTGAGAAAAGCCCTCCACTCCTCTAGTAATGGATCTATTTCCTTCGTATATATAGACACTCCCCTCCTTCCATTTTTCCTCCCGCAAACTCGACCCTCCGTATGGATTAAGCATTGGAGAATCATCGGAAGAATACCCGTTTTCGTACTCCTATAGAATATCTTGACCTTGTCATTGTGCAGGTCGCACCCTAGTTACAAGACTATTATAACCCAAACACCTCGAAACACGATCAATGGAAAATTTTGTTTTTTCTATGCTTTACCACTATTTTAACAACTAATGACATTCCCCCTATGAACAAATTCAACCATCCGGAGGATTTATAAAATTTGATATGGACAATTTAATGCTAAAGGAAGGGAAAAAACAACAATTTTCTTCAAATAAGATGTTATGATAGAGAGAAATATCAAAGAAATTGTTCAAAAAAGTAGGTGCCTACTCAAGAATGTCCACGGTTGGACAGAATAGTCTTCGTAGAAACACACTAGACCAAGGGAAAATTAGGTAATGGAGGTGCGAGTACATGAAAGTTTCTAGATTGTCTTCGTTAAAACAGTCGGGTCCTAGAAGAGAAAGGTACTAAAGGGCATGTTTGTTTGCTAATTAATATAGTTTAAAGTATGCAAAATGTGAGGATCAAAAGTGAGTAAGGTAGACAATTCTGTAAAGGAAAGTATATACACTAAGCTAGGACTAGATAATCCGGTTTTACAATTACATGGAGGCTCGAGGGCCGGACATAAAGAAAAGAAAAGAAAAGAAAAAGGCGATCACGACGAAAACCTCTAGAAGAGCGAGACAACAATAGTAAATATTACATATGGTGAAAAAATTACATCACAAATATTTATAAAAAATGTGACTTTCTAAAACATTTTTTAGAATTGTTAAAATGGTTATCAATATATAAAGTACATAACAAACATTAACTTTTCCAAGTTTTTTGTGTTTTCACTTTAAAATAAAAATTAATACAATAAAACGATAAGTACAATTTTGATATTTTCCTTCTTTTTACAAAAGGCAATTTCTGGTAGATCTCAAAATTTTGATTTTTTCCTTCTTTTTCTTCAAAATGTTCTTTATTTTTGGGTAATTTTTTTGTTTTTTTTTTGTGTTAATTTTTGTAGATGAGTGTTATAACGTTGACATAAGTGAAACAAAGCGTTTTGTCATCCGCTAATCATTTAAGAATGTAAGTGATCGATCATTCCATCCATGGTATTGTTTTTAGAAACACATTTAATTTGATTGCAAAATTTTCGAAAGATTGGAGTATTTTTTATTTTTTTTTTCTTAATATTTTTTTAGGAGTCAGTGTGAACTAGGCAAGACCAAAACTAAACCGTAACCGTATTTCGGACCGTAACCGG
>OVAQ01001986.1:0-14740 GCA_900406345.1 Erysimum cheiri
CTCGGAAGCAGGTCGATGATCATTCACATTCTCTCTGTTTTACCAATTACAATGAAAGGAGAGTTTTTCATCTCTCTCTCAGGCTTCTTATAAGAAATAGATAGGTGCGTTGGGCTCTTCAAATTATCAATTTATTTTCTCCACAGTCACAGTCTGTGACTCACAGAGACCCTGTCACATTTTTCTCTTTACTTGCTTGCCTGATCTGCAATATATGATTCATCGTCCAATTACACAAGACTGTGCTATACATATCTTTTGTGATGTAGATTAAGTGGAAAACATGTCATCTATATTATTAATCGGGGAAGAGGGGCAGAGCCATATAAGCCGTTTTCAGGAAATTACAGAAAATGCCATTGAGTTTGTTCTTTGAAAAAATTTCATTAAGGGTAAAATCGGAACGAAAGAGTGGTCGAAGCCGTATTTGAGCCATATTAGCCGACCCGGTATCCGATCCGTATAGAAAACACGCGGACCTTGGAGCTAGATGTCGGATATTCGATATTCTGTAACTCCTTTAATAATTGCCGAAACAAATCTTAATTAAGGAAATGTCATTTATAATTGTTTCTATGTGTCAATCCTTAAACTTAGCACTATCATAACTGTTTCGATAACAGTAAGGTAAATTCGTGTAGGATAATACTATTTGCGAATCATTATCCAAGCATTATTCCATAATTATCTATCTTAATTGTTCTAACTAACCATATCAGACCAATCGTATGATTCAACAGTAATTGCGAGATCATAACTAACCATAATATTTTAAACGAAACTGGTAAATTTGGAAATTTAATATCTAGACGATATTAATATGGAATCATTTTTGATTAATACGAATATTCTAGGATTGATGCCCAAGTTTTTGATTCAAAACTCGCATTTAGGGTGGAAAAACCCTAAAAATGAAAGACCTTATTCGCCCTACCGTTATACTATAAATATAGGGTTCATGCAAAGGTTTTATTCATCAGCCGACGCAAACACACAAAAAACTAAATTTCACAAAGCAAAAATGGTAGGTCAAAGTACATCTGCTTATCTTAGCGAGATCAAAGGATTCAAGTCTTCGTGGCTGATTCAAGTGAAAGTTCTTCGAATGTGGAAGCAATACTCTCCTGGATATGGAGAGTCCTTGGAAATTGTTTTTGCTGATGAACATGTAAATTACTATATGTGTTCCTACCGTATATTATTTTTTTGTGTTTGCGTGGTATATATATAACCGTTCTGATAATGAGTTCGTTTCTGCACTTTTTTTAGGGTTCCAAAATTCATTGCTCCGTGAGAAAGTCACAAATGAAACGAGCATCCAATGCTCTCAAAGTCGGTCAATGGAATATTGTCGATACTTTCAATTTGGCTCCCTCAACAGGAAAGTATAGGATATCTAATCTCGACTATCGAATGAGTTTCAGTAACAACACTCAAGTGAAAAAATCTGATTTGAAGTTAGACGATCATTTTATTGATTTGGCAAATTTTCGTGATGTTAAGAATAATGAATATGACGAAAACATTCTGATAGGTACCGTTTCCCTATTTCTTATCTATATTATTAAACAGGTTTTATTTAATTTTTGTTTATATTTTAAAAAATCCATTTACTAATGTTACTGTTTATTTAACCAGATGTTTTGGGTCAAATTGTGAGTGTTGGTAACATTGAGATGGTCAATGCCAATAACAGAATGACGAAAAAACTTGACTTTGAGATCCGTGATGCTGAGTAAGTTCTATTGTTGGTATTTTCTTATTTGAACCTTTTGTATGCTGACAATTAGCCTACTGTTTTTTCAATTTAGGGATGAACGTATTGGTTGTACTATGTGGGAACAGTACGCTGAACAAGTGAAAGAGGCGTGTCAGAATGTCAATGCTGACGAGAAGATAATCATTCTCATACGCTTTGCGAAGATCCATAGCTTTTTAGGTAATCTTTTAGTCTTTCATATTCCTAAATATATGAAGTGTCTTTAATTATATTTACTTTTACAGGAGAGTTAACCTTCACTAATGGTTTTGATGCTTCGGAGATTTTGATCAATCCTTTACATTATCCTGAGGTGGAAAATTTCATTTCAATGTAAGTTTTATTAAATATGCAATATAAGGTTTCTCAATATTACTTATTGGCATTTGTAATTGTATACGGCTCTATTGTAATACAGTCTACCGAATGATGGCCTTTCACTCACTGTTGCTAATCCGAATGAGAGTGATGCTATTGTTGTGAGGAAAAAAACTAACTTTCTTGATTACCCTAAGAAGGTTATTGATGATATCATATCAGACCATGAGGTATATATTATTAACATATAATAAATTCTAAGTTATTATAAAACTATGAATATCTATATTCGTAAATTATTATTTATAGATTGGCAAATGGAGAGTTTTGGCTTCGGTGTCTTCCGTTGATACCGATTGGGGATGGTTTTACTTCAGTTGTAAAGATTGCAACAGTAAGGTTGAGTTGGTCAGGGATCAGAGTGGAGATAACAAAGTTGCTAGGAATCCCAAAAAACCAAGATTTTGGTGTGAAAATTGTGTGTCAACCATTACCAATGCTGTACCAAGGTATGATGTTTAGTATAACCTATCAATTCATTTTATATTACTAATAAATACATGATAATTATTTTTCTCAGGTACAAGTTACATGTTCGTATAGTGGATGATTCAGGAGAAATGAAAGTTATGTTGTTTGATTCGTATGCTGCTAAAGTAATTGGCAAATCATGTGCTGAACTCCTAAATGGTTCATATGATGAGGTATCCATAATATAAACTATTATTAAATTTTATTGATGGTTTGACATGTATTGTTGATGTGAGTACTTTTTTTCATTTGTAAAATAGATTGAAGATCCGTCTATTGTACCAGATGCTATAAGTAACGTGAATGGCAAGACCTTTCTTTTTGTGGTGAGTGTTGAAAAGCATAATAGCCATTGTGGGAGTGCCTACTACAAGATTGCTAAGGTGTGGTTGGGTAGTGATTTAAGCAAGGAAGAGTCAGAAATTGAGTTCGACAACACCTATGATCCGTCCTCGGCCATTGACGCTGAGCTGGTTATATCCCTGTTTTTGTCAATTATTTTCAATCTCAATTATTTTAAGAATTTAACATTTACATTTTGTTAAATTTTAGGTTCCNTGGTTATATCCCTGTTTTTGTCAATTATTTTCAATCTCAATTATTTAAGAATTTAACATTTACATTTTGTTAAATTTTAGGTTCCATTGCTTCTTACTAACAGCATTGAGCCGTCGGACACAACAAACTCTTCATTTTCAACACCTTTGTCTAAGCGTAGCTGTGAAACAAGACTTGATCTCTCTGAGCATTCTTCTTCCACCAAGAAGATTTGTTTGAATGATGTTGATGGTAATGACGACCACCTACAAACTGGAGGAGACAAAACGAATGAATCTGATGAAGCCAAAGGAGAAGACAAGGATCCTGTTACTGATGATCAGCAGAGTGGTGTTAAAGTGGCTGCAGTAAAGAACACCAAGAATAACCACATGAAGGTGAAGCAAGAACGTTACAAGGAGTAGTTTCAGTTGTCACTTTCTTTGTTTGGTGTTTTGTTTTAGTATTTCTCTTTATTTTTCACTATTTGGAACTCGATCTAAGTTATTTGCTTTTTTTTATTTGATTTTTATTATTTGAATAATAATTTCAGTTTTTGAAACTGAATATTTGCTTTTTAAATTTAGATTCCTGTTGGAGATATGACTTACATTTGCAATTAAATTTATATATTACATTTAATTTTGTGTTTATAAAGATAGAGATTGGCATACAAGTTGTTTAAAATTATTATACTCATACTCGATCTCAAACTTGGCCCATTTTGGAAAATAATTTCCATTTCCAAACTTGGCCCATTTGCGATATCAGTAAGAAACATATTATTTGTATTATAAAACTAGACTCGACTTTTCGGGTTAGTGGCTCTTGATTTGACTTGCATGCATCGAAAACCGATGATGGAAAGGGATTATCTATATTATGATGTCCCATCAGTTCTACAGTTGGATCCAAGGTCTCAGAGGTGGAGAGTTTGTGTGAAGATCTTAAGACTCTGGACGAATCCTCGCCATTCCGGATTAACATGATCACTATATCAGTCATACAACTATTCAGATTAAATAACATAATTATATTCAATCTTCGAGTAAGACAGTTATTAAAATTGTGGAAAAAAAAATAAAAAATTTTGAACGTTTATACGTTTCACATATATGCACAAAAATATCAACAATAACACTAGTGCATTAAAAGCTACAAAACGATTTCCAACCTTATGAAGAAGTTATCCAAATGATTTAAATATTATTATGTAGATTCAAAATCTTTTTTTTTTTTTTAAAGGGATATTACTTATTTTCTTGAAGCCAATCTTTTTAGTTTTGACAACACAATGTTCACAGCTTTTACTCTCTCAGTTCTTATCTATTACTTTCCTTTTCTCTAAAAACTCAACATTGAAAACATCGCAGTTCCATTAAACTCCATTCAAAGAAATTAAAAACAAGACAGAGCAAATTTCGATTCCAAAGTATGATTTTAAAACTTGCAGATTTGTTGCCGGGTAGAAGGACTGAAGTTGTTGTGGTTAAAGTTTTAAGTTTCTGGTATGTAAACTACCACAGTAGGGGTTACAAATTCGACATGATACTTGTGGATGAAGAGGTTTGTTATTTGNTACAAATCTTTATACCGAATTATTTTCTTTATAACCGCTTTAATTAAATAAGAAGCTTTTAACATAAAAAATTACAAAATAGATTGATTTTAACATCAAGATCAAGATTTCTGATATTTGGTAGTCAACTTTGCTAAAAATGTTGCTTCTCTGTACTATTTTCAATGGAATTAATCTTATATTTCGTTGATTGCATGCTATTAAAAAAACAAACAGTTATAAATTAATTCTAAAAAAAATTGTTTTCATGTTTTTCAATTTCTAGGGTACAAAAATAGAAGCTACAACTGATTTGGGTGTCGTGGATTGTGCTAATATAAGAAGATTAAAAGAAGGTGCTTGGTATTATTTGACAAATTTTATGGTCGTCATCCCGACTACTCGAAGATCTAATACTCTTCATCCGTTTCATATCGATTTCTACGAGCATACTATAATGTCACCAACTACTGAAATTAGTCCACTAAGCTATTTCACATTCGAAGATTTCACTGATATTAAGAAGAGTATAACAAACACTACCACTGCAATTGGTATTTTTAAAATCTTTACTAACTTTTTAAAAATGACTGCTATAGATTACCAGTTTTTAAATATATAATACAATGTTTGATTTTCTCAGATGTCTACGGAGTTGTAAGCAAAATATGGCCGGTTAAAAAACTACCTTACGTTGCCAATGAAGGGGAAACAACCGTCAATACAAATTATCTGGTGTTCCGTGTTGAGGATCTGAGGTAATTTTCTAATAAAAAGGCACTACCTAATTTATGAATTTTTCGCATACTAGATAATTGGTTTAATATAGATTATCTAATGCATATACCATGTACAAATGATAGGCACAAGAAACTGTTTTGCCATGCACTAGGATCATATGCAGATATTTTTATGGCTATGTGGAGAAGAAAAAAGCATCATTTAACTTGGCGTGACAAACCTGTTTTTGTTGTTTTGCGTTTCTGGCGTATTTCTGAATACAGAGGTAACTGATCTTTTACTCTCTTCTTTTAAAAATATAGATTTGTTTTTATTATAATCAATAACTAATATAGAACACTTTTGACAATAGGTCGACCATCTCTTATTACTGGTCCTGGATTTTCTAGAATATATATGGATCAAGAATTTCCAGAAATTGCAAATTTGAAGTACTGGTAAAGTTTTTAAGTAAATTTTATAACTGTTTTTATTATGATTACACTTTTTTGGATGGTTAATATATGAATGAAATTACAATCTCCAACTTATATAGGTCGGAGTTAGCAACTCAAATTACGTGGATAAGAAGAATCAAATATGAAGATTGTGAAGATGGTGAAAGTGAGGAGGAGAGTGTTGGGGAAAACTTTTAAATTTTAAGTTTGTATTGTCATAAAACGTTTGCAACTATAGTTTGGTGTGTTTATTCTAAGTACAAAATAACAATGTTGTCATTTTCTGATTTAAAATCGGATATTATTAAAGTGCTAAACAAAGGAATATTAATTAATATTGGAGATAACGATAATTAGAGAAAAATCTAACACATTATAAGGATATCCTTAAGAATATTTATTTAGCGCCAATCATGGAATTTGATTATATCGTCTTTCCATTTGTTAGGTTTGTTTCTATTTAATGTGGATTACATATCTTCTATTTCTATAACTCTAACAACTTTCTTTAGTTTATCTAAATTAAGACTACCAGAAACCTATTCAATATACAAATAGGAGAAAAGCTATCTCTATGAACTAAACCTTTCAAGGATGTCAAAAAGAAAAGATCTTACCTCTAAAGAAGATCTTGATTTTCAATACAGAAACTCAATTGATAAGAGAACGAGATACGCACTCAATTCAGAAAATAGGGATTCTAATATTAATGCCTCCGGTCGCACAAGAGATGTAGCAGTCAAATCAGCGTTGACGCAAGTTTTAAAGGATGTCACCAACACATGTGACATTCGAAGTGGGCAGGCACAGAATACTGGATCATCATCAACAACGAATCATTTTCATACAAGGGAATTCATAAAAGGTACAATGTAATATAGATCAATTGTTATTTACTATAGATTTACAACTTATAATTTAGTTTACTTTATTATCAACCCACTATTAATATTTCACCAATTACTAATTTTACATGTACGCATGATACGGATAAAGGAAATTCAAGTAGAAAAGAGCCATGGTCACACTATTGGGACACCGTCAAAATCCCGTTCTTTGAAGATCAAACAAACGACATAACAGGTGCTACGTATCCAATATTTATTATTATTATATTTACAAAATCACATTCTTAATGCCAAAGAAAACTTTTATTTGGTAATTGATACTGTATTTTGTTTAGCAGCAAAGAGATCATTGATTGGTGAAAGGAATAATAGTACTCCATCATGTTCGACTACGATACCGTCTGGATCATCGCCTGGTAAGAATAATAAATTATAAAAATTGATTCTAAATGTAAACTCTATATTGATTGATATATTAATCCGTTAAACTGTTTACAGGTCATTGTGCTTCGAATGTTACATTGAATCCATTTTGTATGCGAGGCACGTCAAATATAACCAATGATAACAGATCATTTGATGAGGAAATCAATGTTCCTTTCGGTACCAGTAAATCAGGAAAAAAAACGGTACCACTTTTTACGCCCACAACTACGGAAAGTTTGCGAAATTTGGCCAAGGAAACAAGCAAATATCATTCCGACTGTAGTGACACTACTGAAGGTTTATATATATGCTTTACTAATATTTATATATAGGTTGATATACAAAACATCATTCACCTTAACACTATACAGTCGTTCATCATATTGGCAGATTTTTCAGAAGACGATGATGATAACGAAGAATTTGATAGTAATGAAAACCAGACATCGTTTGATGCTAACAATCAGCATGAAATGTATAGTGAGAAACTGAAGAAAAATTTTGAGTTTTTGTCAAACCTTGAAAAGAGTCTTATTGCGACATTTGGTACTGTTAATTCGTGTCAAACGTCGAATGGTCAATCAAAAGGTATTATATTTCAATTTTTATGTACATAGAATTAATATTGTATCAAGAATCTTAATCCGGTTTACTGTACGTTATATGATATTTTTAAAATTGTTGTTCAGAGAGTCGACAACAAGAATTTCAAAAACAATTCAATGAATCTTGCAAAAAGAACAAAACAGGTAGATTTTATTTCTTAGTTATAAAAATTACTACCACATTATTATATCTATATTAACCAGCTAATGATTATGTAGGATATATCGATCATGGTGATCCAATTTACGAATGCGAGTATTGTCATGCCATTATGTGGTACGATGAGCGTATTCAAAAGCAAAATAAAAAGGGCAAACCAATATTCTCCCAATGCTGTTTACAAGGACAAGTGAAATTGCCTTTCTTGAAGAATTCACCTGAACTGCTGTACGCATTATTAACTAATAATGACGAAATCAGTAGACATTTCAGAGAGAATATCAGAGCTTATAATAGTATCTTTTCCTTCACATCTCTTGGTGGGAATACGGAAAACAGTGTTAGAGAAGGAGGTGGTCCTCAAATGTTTCAGATACAAGGAGAAAATTACCATATGATTGGTGGTTTGAAACCAGTAGGCGAAAATCCTCCAAAGTTTTCTCAATTATACATTGTAGACACAGAGAATGAGATAGATAACAGATCAACAGCTCTAAGGTGAGTTGGTGTATTGAAATATGTTTTCTAATTTAAGAATATATATGTTACTATATCATTACTTATATTATTACCCATTTATCATTTGATATATTTCAGCAAAGGAAAGAATGCAGCAAAATATAANTGAGATAGATAACAGATCAACAGCTCTAAGGTGAGTTGGTGTCTTGAAATATGTTTTCTAATTTAAGAATATATATGTTACTATATCATTACTTATATTATTATCCATTTATCATTTGATATATTTCAGCAAAGGAAAGAATGCAGCAAAATATAAAAAAAAACCAACAATGAGGAAGGAGGTCATTGATGCCATCATAAAATTGTTGGATTCAGTCAATCCTTATGTGGAACGCTTCAGGACAGCAAGAGACAGATTTCAAGCGAGGCCAGATCAAACATTTCATATGAGAATTGTTAGTAGTCGTACAAGCGATGGGAGAGTGTACGATGTTCCATCAGCATCAGAAGTTGCTGCATTAATTCCTGGAGATTTTACAGTCGGAATGCCAGAAAGAGATATTATTTTACAGGAAACCTCAGGACAGTTACAAAGAATTAGTGAAATTCATCCGGCCTATCTTGCTCTACAATATCCTCTGTTGTTTCCTTTTGGCGAAGATGGCTTCAGAACCGGAATTGAGAAGCACTATACCGGTGTCGGAAAGAAGAAGAAAAACAAATTCATCTCTATTAGGCAATGGTATGCATTCAAGATTCATGAACGTTTATTTGAAAAAAATGTTTTACTACGTTCAAGAAGACTGTGGCAACAGTTTTTGGTTGATGCTTATACTGCAATAGAATCTAACAGGCTTAGTTTCATCAAACTTAATCAGAATAAGTTGAGAGCAGATAATTATAATTCTATCCAGAAGGCATCAGAGGAGGGAAAAACTAATTTGAATGATCAAGGTATGGAATGTTTTTTGCCGGCGTCGTTTACAGCTGGACCACGATACATGAGGCAAATGTATTTAGATGCAATGGCGCTGTGTAAACATTTCGGATTTCCAGATTTTTTTATCACCTTCACCTGCAGTCCTAAATGGCCTGAGATTATTAGGTTTTGCGAAGAGCGTAATCTAGAGGCTGATGATAGACCAGAAATTTTATGTAAGATATTCAAGATGAAGCTTGATACTCTCATGTTCGATTTAACAAAACGAGGACTGTTGGGAAAGGCTATTTCATGTAAGCTTTTACGATTACTGTTTATATAACATTGTCGGCTAATAATTAAGATTTTTTTGTAATTTGATAATTCTTTGTTTGAAGTACTGATTTTTTTACTATTTGCAGCAATGTATACGGTCGAATTCCAGAAAAGAGGACTGCCACATGCACATATTTTGCTATGGTTGAATCCAACTTTGAAAATGAAAAGCGGAGATGACATCGATAAAATCATATCAGCGGAGATACCTGATAAAAGAAACGAGCCGGAGCTTTTCGAAATTGTTAAAGACATGATGATTCATGGTCCATGTGGTGCTGTGAACATGAAGTCGCCGTGCATGGTTGAAGGTAAGTGTTCTAAGTTTTACCCTAAGAAACATGTGGAAAGAACAACCATTGATAACGATGGATTTCCAATATACCGACGGCGAGAAACAAATCAGTTTGTTGAAAAAATTGGCTTCAAATGCGACAACAGATATGTTATCCCGTATAATAGTCAACTATCACTAAGATACAGGGCTCACATAAACGTTGAATGGTGTAATCAGACTGGGTCTGTTAAATACATTTTCAAATACATTACTAAAGGACAAGATAAGGTTTCTGTTGTGGTTGAGTCATCCAAAACTTTCAACGCTAATGCCAAAAATAAACAGACTGAGACTTCAAATACTAACGCAGACGCGCCCAAAAAGAAAAACGAAGTTCAAGATTTCTTCGATTGCAGGTTAACAAAAACATTTTCTACATTTAATGCATAGTTACAAAGTTTAGTTTTCTGTATTGCTTATACAATTTGTTTTTACAGGTATGTTTCAGCTTGTGAAGCAGGATGGCGAATCTTGAAATATAATATACATCAGCGGTCTACATCAGTAATGAAGCTTTCTTTCCACTTGCCTGGAGAGCAGCTGGTTTTTTTCAAGGGTGATGATGAAGTTGAAACCGTTCTGGATAAAGCAGAGTTAGCAGACTCTATGTTCTTGGCCTGGTTTGAATTGAATAAAGTTAATAAAGTGGCTCAGAAGCTAACTTATGCGGATATTCCTACAAGATTCACCTTTGACAAGAGAAAAAAGAAGTTTAATCTACGGAAGAGAGGTTTTGCTGTTGGTAGAATAAACTATGTTCCCCGGATAATGGAAGATGGCTACTATATGCGGGTACTGCTTAATGTCCAAAAAGGTCCCAAGTGTTTTGAAGATCTCAGAACCGTCGATGATGTATGTTACGATTCTTGGAAAGAAGCATGTTTCGCTTTGGGTTTGTTAGATAACGACCAAGAATACATTGAAGATATAAAGAGAACAAGTTTCTGGGCTACGGGACTTCATCTACGGCATTTGTTCGTCATTATGTTAGATAGTTTAACTTCTCCAGAAACCGTGTGGAATGAAACATGGCATCTGCTTTCTGAAGATATTGAATCACAGAAGAGGATATATTTCAATCGACCAGGTAAAATGAAACATATAATTGTTGTTGGATTCTTAAAGGAATATGACAATTTTGTGAAGCTGACATTTTCTAATTTTTGCAGACCTCATTTTATCAGATGAGGAAAAAAAAAGATATGCCCTTGAAGAGATTGATCTTATGTTGAAAAGGAATGGTTACTCTCTTTCTACATATAGTACAATGCCTCAGCCACCTAGGGATAACAAGGACAAAACAAATGTCTTGATATTAGATGAGAAAGGTTATGATCGTGTTGATCTAGCAGAAAAACATGATAAATGGATAAAGATGCTAACACCTGAACAGAAGGGGGTTTATGATGAGATAATTGGGGCAGTTCATGGCGATAATGGTGGAGTATTCTTCGTCTATGGTTTCGGTGGGACTGGAAAAACTTTTTTATGGAAAACACTTTCCGCTACTATCAGGTCTAAAGGTTCTATTGTTCTTAATGTAGCATCCAGTGGTATTGCTTCTCTATTGTTGGAAGGAGGTAGAACAGCTCATTCTAGGTTTGGAATTCCTATAAACCCTGATGAGTTTACTACATGTCATATGAAGAAAGATTCAGATAGAGCTAATTTAGTTAGAGAAGCTTCTCTAATAATTTGGGATGAAGCGCCAATGATGAGTAAACATTGTTTTGAATCCCTGGATAGAAGTTTGTGTGATGTTATTGGAAGTGTTGACAATAAACCGTTCGGCGGAAAGGTTGTAGTATTTGGAGGTGATTTTAGACAGGTATTACCAGTAATCGCAGGTGCTGATAGACCTGAAATAGTCATGGCTTCACTAAATTCTTCTTATATTTGGGATCACGTCAAAGTATTAAAGTTAACTAAGAATATGCGTCTATCTGCTAAAAATATGAGTGTTGCTGATGTGAAGAACTTAAAGGAATTCTCAGAGTGGATATTAGCTGTTGGTGATGGTAGAATTGAGGAACCTAACGATGGGGAAATTTTAATTGAGATTCCAGACTATTTTCTCATTACCAATGTGAAAGATCCGATAGAAGCAATATGCAAAGAGATTTATGGAGATCTTACAAAGTTGCAAGATGAAAAAAATCCAAAGTTTTTTCAGTCAAGAGCAATTTTGTGTCCAACCAATGAAGATGTCAACCAAATCAACGAAAGTATGCTTCAACATATACAAGGTTATAATTTTTTTCATGAACAGTTAATATTTCTAATTATTTGGTTGGGTTTTTAAAAATACAAACATTTATCAATCCATCCATACATTTTTTTTTTACAGGAGAAGAGAGAATATATTTAAGCTCAGATAGTATTGATCCAGAGGATATAAGTGGGACGAATAATCCTGTTTTGACTCCTGATTTCCTGAATAGTATCAAGGTCTCGGGCTTACCAAACCATAGTCTCCGACTAAAAGTTGGGTGTCCTGTAATGCTGCTCAGGAATATCGACCCTATAGGTGGGCTTATGAATGGAACAAGATTGCAAATCACGCAACTTGCTGAATTCGTTGTAGAAGCTAGAATTCTGACAGGCGATAGAGTGGGCAATAAAGTTTTAATTCCTCGGTTGTTATTAACACCATCAGACGCAAGATTGCCATTCCGAATGCGACGAAGACAGTTACCTTTATCTGTATGTTTTGCAATGACTATCAACAAAAGTCAGGGTCAGTCTTTGGAGAAGGTTGGATTGTTTTTACCAAGGCCTTGCTTTTCACACGGTCAGCTATATGTAGCCATTTCGAGGGTAACATCTAGAGAAGGTCTTAAGATATTGATTGTTGATGAAGATGGAAAACCACAGAAGAAAACAATGAATGTTGTGTTCAAAGAAGTTTTCAAAAACCTTTAGGTGTTGTAACTTATTGTCTATTTTTAAGATTTTTATTTTCTATGAACATTTGTTATTCATTCTTTAGTTTCTGTTAACATTCATTAATCCATATTAAGAATCAACAATTACTTTGCAAATGATTATTCCATATGAAGATGTCTTATATAAAGAACTTAACATAATTTATTAATTGCTGAAAGACAAAACATAGATATTCCTTAAATCAAACATCATCATAAAATAAAAAATATATATTGGAGATTAATCAATCTTGAACCAATCCACGAGCACGACATGCTTCTTCATAAGTTTCGTACACAATTCCCTCGTGCGTCCTCACATCTTCGTCGCTAACAGGTCCTCGGATATAACGTATCAGCATCTTCAAATACATATCACGTTCGACTTTAGTTGAAACATACGTAGGTATGTTCTGTCTTGGACTTCTTAATCTTCTTCTAAATTGATTTCCTTGAGAGCTCCAAACAAAATGTTTTGGTAGTTCGTCATACGTAAGGACTCTAGCTTCCCGGCAAGTCCTATTTAAATTCAGCCATGCCGTGAACTTCAAATCTTCTGCTTCGTTATTAGCTGCCATTGTTTTGTTTCCAAAGTATAGTGATTTGAGTTTTGTCCGAGTATAAACGTCAATATATAGGCCGCTAAGTAGAACTACGAATAGGGTTAATAAGGTTAAAATGGTATAGGCAAATCAGAATAATAGATTTTTAAAGATTTAGTAAATCACAACTGTTCTGTTTTAGTATAATTTCAATCAAGCTCGAAATGTAAATCAAAAACTTCGCAACAATATATCTTAAAATATTCTCCAATATATTCCGACTTTAATTAAAAAAAAACTATCTTATCAGCATAATTTTTTTTTTCCCTTTATTTTATGTTTCAAGTTACAAATATTTATTGGTCTCAGTTTTTGTTGGGAATTCATATTTTATAATACATTATTGAACTATTTCATTTTTTTTATGTTCAATGCGAATGATTTTATTGGTGAAAAATTATTTAATTAATAAGAACCATTTTCTTTGTGTTTTCAAATTACCAAAATAATATAGGGCAATTCTCTAAAATACCACCATTCTCTATATATATATCACAATATGTTTACGATAATACAAACTCGAAATAATTATTTCACTTATTGCATCCATATGTTTGAAATTTCATCGCTCAAATAAAACCTCCATCAATTCACTGTTAATCAATTCAGTTTAAGGACAGTTTACATCTTTTCAATCAATTAGGTTTAAAAAACAGTTTACATTGTTTACTCCATAAATTTAACTTTTTAAGATATATAATCCTAAATCTTAAAACTATTAAATATTCCGATACCAAAAAATTGGAGCTCGAACNAATCTTTTCAATCAATTAGGTTTAAAAAACAGTTTACATTCTTTACTCCATAAATTTAACTTTTTAAGATATATAATCCTAAATTTTTAAACTATTAAATATTCCGATACCAAAAAATTGGAGCTCGAACTTAGAGACACCAAGTATATCTATATCATATAACCCTTTATATAATCAGTTTTTATGACTACACATACTATAATCTCTCTCTTATATTGTAGTGATAATCGCTTATGCTGTACTTTGTGGGGAAAATTTGCGGTTACTATGTGGGATGCATGTCAAAATGTTAGCAATAACATTGTTGTTTGTATCCTAAGGTTTGCTAAAATCTATTCATACGCAGGTACTAATACATAACCTTTTATATTATATACAATACATTTCGATCAATTAACATTTTCATGTCAAACAAGGTCAAAGAAAAGTATCAAGTGCATTTGATATTTCCATGCTTTTTATTAACCCAATATTTCCTGAAG
>OVAQ01001987.1:0-14738 GCA_900406345.1 Erysimum cheiri
CCGAACCGAAACCGAATGGTTAACCGAATGCCCATGCCTATTAAGTCATAGAGCATTTGTAACTAATTTTGTTTTTTTTGGTAAAAAGTAGAAATTCTATAAAAAAAAAAAAAATCTATAAAGATTTTTTTCTATAGAAATTTTGTTTTACAAAAACTAAAGAAAATTTCCAATAAGTCATAGAGGGTTTTTTTTTTTTTTTTTCATCAAGATATCATTGAAATAGGGAAAGTTTGGCTCACAAAGAGCAACAAAAACAAAAGTGGACTACCAACAGTCACCACCAAAGCTAAAAAGACTGCAACACAAAACACAAAGAGATTAAGTTGCAGAAAAGAGAGAAGCTACACAAGCATGACGTCTTTCTTCCTCAATTCGATTGTGTAACCAAGCTGGGCCTCCAAGCGCAAGATAAGATTGAAGCCGACCTTCTTTCGAAACGCTTTTGGCTATGTCTCTTGCGAGAGAATTTGCCTGAGGGGAAGATAAGTGGAAAGTAATCCCATGAATCTCAACAATTAGGCGTCGGATCTTTTCCAAGAGGGATCTATACCGAAGCCACTTATCTAGTTGCCTAATCGCATCAATAGCAGGCCCCAAATCAGACCAAATTTCCACATTTGCCAGATGTAGATCTCTGATGCTTTGTAAGGACCATACAATACAGGTCAGTTCAGAAGCTATGCGATTAAACGTGGGAGTGAATGCATCTCTGGCATGAAACACTACATTCCCTTCTTGATTTCTAATAATCCACGAGCCACCACACATCCAACTTCAATTTATCCACGAAGAGTGAATGTTGCTTGTCATAGAGGGTTTGGGCTGCAAAATTGGAAAAATAATCTATAAATTAAAAGAAAATCTATAAATTCTTTCTATATAAACAAAGAAATCTACAAATAAATCATATACCGTTTGTAATAAATTGGGAAGATTATTTACTATAAATATTTTATTTAACATAAATAGAATAAATTCCAAAGAAACAAAAAAAAAATTGTATAATTTTTTCAATATAAACAAATAAATCTACCAATTATTCATAGACCGTACCGTTTGTAGTGAATTGGGAAAAAAAATTACTATATATTTTTATATAACAAAAATAGATTAAACTCACACAACGTTCTTCATCTTTACCGATGTTGGGGTTTTCTGCTTTTTCCTTGTCTTTGTTGGTTTTCCAAGGATTCATAAAGTTTATATATAACCCAGAGAGTTCTGTAGACTTAAATTTTCGACTCCTTTTGGGTTGAAGAACTTTCAAGTTAAAGAGTTTTCTGGAATTTCAAGTCAGGTAATTGTATATACTATTATCGAACGTTTACCTGTCAAACAACGTGAATGATATTATATGATACTAGTAATTGTAGTGAATAAGGGTATTTGTTAATATGTTATGATGTTTGCAAAATAACTTTAATAATAGATTTGCGCAGATCTCAATGTGTTATTATACAATTGTTCATGTATTAACTTTTTTATATATTTAGTTTGATACATATTTCTAAGGATGTTGACTATATATTTTCACATATTTTTCTTTGGGGCTTCTATCTTCAACGCTCATTTATCAAGTTTTGTTTTGTTTTTATTTAATTTTATTTGGATTACTCTTACTTAAATAATATTTACCCCTAATCAAGCAGAAAGGGCTTCAAATCATGAATGGTATTAAAAAGTTTCAATTTCTTGTATCTAGATTTTAACTTCTTTTTCTTCTCAAGAGACACTCATGTGAGCTTAATCCCAAATTAGGGTTTCGAGTGTTAGTTTCACTTATGCTTTAATTTGTTACAACTTTGTAAACTACACGTGTCGTTTTTAAGAAAAAAGAAATTGACACTTGTCATATACCCAAAAGACAAAATCGTCACGGAACAAGAAGCTCCTGCTGAAGGCATGGATCAGACAAGCGTTGTTGATGCTTAGGCATGTGGGCAAGTATCAGGGCTGTCTGTATCATCATCATCATCACCATTTTCTAATTCCATACAATAATATATTAATTAACTCCAAATATTCAATGAACACACATAAAATATCTTATATCTATCTATAAAAACAAATCTCTGTGTACAATATCCTTTATTCTTTTCTCCGTTCATCATCTGCAACCATAAAAGTTCAATTCATCAGGATATCATCGGGTATATATTTCCTTAATTAATCTATATATTTACTCTAAAGGTTTTTTCTCCTTCAGATTCAACTACTTAATCCATGCCTTTTTGGTATACCTTTTTGACGATTATTTGATTAATAATTTTCCAGAAATATGGAAGTCAACTGTATGGAAACACCGTTGCTTTCGTCAAACGATCATGAGGCTGTTGATCACAAACCAAAGTCAACCGGTTCGGTTTCTTCAATGAAATCGAATTTCTTCACGGATTTGCCTCAAAAACTTCGATCCAAAATCGATCCGGAGAACCCTTTTCACCTTGATGTCTCGAAAGCCGCAGGCCTCAAAGGAGGTATGTCATACTTTATAAGTGAGATAATACTTGCAATAAAGACTCACCAACTACTAAACCAAATATAATATGTTGTTTACACATCACATTTCTAAAGATGAAAAGGAGTACTACGAAAGACAATTGGCAACATTAAAATCCTTTGAGGAAGTAGAAAGTTTCTTAGCTCGATCAGATGAGTATATCATCGATGAAAAAGAAGAAGAAGAAGATCGAGCTGAGAGAGCTGCACAAGAGCTTGCCATGCAAATCTCCAATTGGGCTAACATCTTTTTACTTGCTCTCAAGGTGTGACTTAGCTTGATCTATTGAAACATTTATAACATTAATTAATGTCTTGATCATGTCTATTTATCAAATGTCTACAATGTGTAGATATATGCTACGGTAAAGAGTGGATCCATAGCGATTGCAGCATCGACACTCGACTCTTTGCTTGACCTTATGGCGGGAGGCATACTTTGGTTCACACATTTGTCAATGAAGAACGTAAATATCTACAAATATCCCATAGGAAAGCTTAGGGTGCAACCCGTTGGAATCATCATTTTCGCCGCTGTTATGGCCACTCTTGGTATATATATATCCTTTTTCTGAAAATTTACAAAACTTTAACTATATATTTTTATTGCTTTTATGAAGATCTAATGCTAAATTAACCATATATACACACAAATGTGTAGGGTTCCAAGTGCTGCTTGTGGCTGCTGAGCAATTGATTTCGAATGAACCTTCAGATAAAATGAATCATGACCAATTGGTTTGGTTATATTCAATCATGCTAAGCGCAACCGCTATTAAACTCGTCTTATGGATCTACTGCAAAAGCTCGAGAAATCATATTGTTCGTGCATACGCAAAGGTAGAGATATATATGTGCATATATTCTTATAATATCATGTAAACTAAAGCTGGGACTAATTGATGATGTTTGGTATAGGATCATCACTTTGACGTGGTGACAAATGTGCTTGGATTGGTCGCGGCCGTTCTTGCTAATGCCTTTTATTGGTGGCTTGATCCGTCTGGTGCTATTCTCTTGGCCATCTATACTATTGTCAACTGGTCCGGAACTGTTATGGAAAATGCAGGTAAAATTTGTATTTAAATGTTGTCGTATATTCTTCGAAAGTAGTGACAATAGTATATTGAATTTTTACTATGATTTTTGTTTTTATAGTTTCACTGATCGGACAATCAGCTCCTCCAGAAGTACTACAAAAACTGACGTACCTAGTGCTGCGACAAGGCGGTGATAACATAAAACATGTGGATACTGTCCGTGCCTATACCTTTGGTGTTCTATATTTTGTCGAGGTTCGTCTATATATATATTAATGTCGCAATCATATAGTTTAAAAAGCTCATTACATAGAAGTTGGAAACCAATTTATACTTACACTTGACCATGCATTGCGTAATTCATCACAAAATATTTGTTGATCATGTAATTAGAAAATTGTAACTAATGGAGATCAAAGATAATTTTTTACTAGATGCTTAGCCTGGATAAGATTTATTTAACTAACTATATAGTTAGGTAAATTATTGTTTTATGTGTGTGTTGGCAGGTGGATATAGAACTACCAGAGGATTTGCCATTGAAGGAAGCTCATGCAATTGGTGAGTCATTGCAAATAAAGCTTGAAGAACTTCCAGAGGTGGAAAGAGCTTTTGTTCATCTGGATTTCGAGTGCCATCACAAGCCTGAACACTCTGTCCTTTCTACAATCCCCAACGATTTATGAAGATTATATGCATACATAATTGTATATTTGTGATTGCTTGTTTTTTTTTTTTTTTTTTTTTTTTTTTTATTTTTTTTTTNGTGACCTCTGCAGCTTGATACATTGCAGTATGAGTTTTTTTTTGTGAGATTTACCTATTGAATTTTTGCTTTAATGAATATTTTACGTTTACCTTTTCTATTCTTCAACTCATAAACATTTTGAGCTTACCAAAAAAAAAACTCATAAACATTTTGCATATCTAAAGTAACATTTTAATTTGTTGGGACGCATGCTATCAGATTTTTCGGTTAATATCCTGCTATATTAGAAAATTGTTTAAACACAAATTTTATGTTTGAGAGTTTGCGTTTAGACATTGTTACGATATAGAACATGTTAATTATAAAATCTTTTTGCAAGTCTTCCGTGTACATCGGATTTTGCATTTACAATTCAAAAAATTAATTTGTGAAGAACTAAAAATATTAATATCATTAAAAAAAAGTTATCATAACATGTAAATCGTTTAAACATTTTAAAGATGTTACCAATCTATTCAATGTGGCATTCCTTGCTTTTTAGTTTTTACATAAGAGACTCATGTTGTATACATTGAATAACAACAATTTATTCAGTGAGAAAACACTAAAAATCTCGCAGATCTTAACATTGCTCTATGTCAAATGAAACAATGAAGCAAGAATATAAAAAATAAACACAGAATACAAATCCAAACGTGAGAAAAAAGTGTAAACTGTAAGGGAAAAAAAAGGGGAGCTAAAATAAAAAGGTTTGGAAATGAAAGATTTTTTTTGTTTTCCAGACGAAAAATAACGTTCCGGATGATACAAAGTCATGAAACCCCTCACACTCCACAGTTTAAATCAACAGCAAACCCAAAACCGTTAATTTAGAATAACGAAAACCTCAGGCCATTGCTCGTTGCAAATAAATTATACTCTTCGACCTCTTTGCTCTCTTTCGCTTTCCTATCGCCGTTTCCGACAAGGTCACGCAAAACCCCGTCTTTGGAATGAGCAGGCTTCGACTTACTTCTAGTGGAAAGACCAACAGGTCCGCTGAAATGGAATAAGGAGAAGCTGTCTTCACTTGCGGTTTGTGTTTCCGGTGGAGCCAAACCGTTTATTTCCAGTGGCGGCTCAAGATTCTGAGCTTGGTCCTCGGTGTTGGTTTTGGAAAATGGATGGAACACTGGAACTGGCCCGGGATTGAAGAAGGGAGTTGCCGCATGATTCAGTGGGTTACCATATTGCAAGCACAGCGGGGAATCTCCGTTCATACTATAACCGAGCGGACCTGTGTATAGATAAGGATTAGAGTGAGGGAATGGAATTAATCCGTTAGCTGGAGCCGTGGGCCACGAGACTGGTGGTGCTTGATGGAAGTAGCTCATTGGTGAAGCAGCCTGGAAAACCGGAAACTGTAGATTCTGGTTTAGCAAATGAGGAAACATGCCTCCTTGTGGTTGCACATCAACAACACCATGTGCCATGTTATTGTTACTGTTATTATCCGTGTTGTTCCCAGTTACTACGATAGGAGTTTCCGGAAGTTTACTCCTCCCAGTAGTATCTGGTATGAGAATATCGTTCTGTCTACCAACAACTATATTCTCTTTTCCTTCAGATTGCTGACTGGCATCTTCAGAATCAGATGTGGAGGAGGATTCCGTGTTCCCGTTGTTTGAAGAAACCGTATTGCTCTCTCCCTCGCTCAGGCATGACGAGCAATTGTCTGAACTCGATGTACTACTCATCATAGGATCTTTCAAATGCCAACCATTCTTTGTTTCCCCGGCCTCCATGCTGCTGTTATCTTTAAGCTTGATATTATCCAACTTCTCTGTAGCCTTACATTGAGACAAAAAGTCAGATGAATTCTCAGGAACGATGGTGTCTTCTAACTCTTCAGCCTTAAATGTTGAACATCTAACTGTTACTTCAGAGTCAGAGTTGCTTCGTGGATACTTCTTTGGCTCCATGGGCTCCCAAACTTGTTTTGGATGTAGTGAATCTCTTGTAGTAGAAGGATTTGGACCAACTCCCACCTTGCTTTTAAGTCTTAACTCACGAGTACAGTCTGGTTGAGTATACTTGTTGCCTCGGAACACTGGCTTGGAGGCATCAGGAGCAGAGTCCGAATTGGATACGGTTTTTGGTTCTCGCATGCTTCTGGTTGCAGAGATGTTAGGTTCTACTTTTGCCCGGTATTCACTACTTGGTTTGCAACTGCAAGAATTAAAGTCAAACCTCTCACTGATCCTGTTGTCGCAACATTGAAACTTCTCATGAGACTTGATGCCATTCAGGCCACCAGTCTTTGAAGCTTTCACTCTTAACTGTCTGTTTGACCCATTGAATCCCCTTGAAGCCACTTCTAATCTATCATTACGGAATCTTGCCTCTGACCTACCGACAAAAGAAGCATTATCCGAATATCTGCGTTTATCTGACCACCTCAAAGCATTATCAGACTGCACTTCTTTCCAATATCTTGCATTCTGGTGGTTAACCGATTTTTGATGATCATTTGTAAAGTACCTGTTCTCATCTTCAAGATCTGTAATTTCTCTGTCAGGGCTGTCACAGTAGTGGTTTTCCGTTCTTGGAGACGGGCAACCTTCCAAACATTGTCTTTCTTGAACACCGGGAGAACCAGGGGGAGACAAATCTGCATCCCCCGTTTCAATTTCTGACTCCTCGCAGTTTATGGTATTGTTTGTCTCGTCATCAAGGTTTGGAAGACCTTCTTCTTCCCTTGATGAATTCAGCAGCATGTCTTTATCGCTAGATTCAGGGCTTTTCTTCTCCTTGCCTTTTTCTTTTTCCTTCAATCTCTCCTTTCTGCGAAGTTTTTTCTCCCTTTCTTTGGATCTTTTCTTCTCCTTGCGCTCCTCTTCTTCACGCTTTTCCTTCTCTTCTTCCTCAAGAAGTTTCACCTGCAGGAGGTAAGACAATGGAATTGTTGGACTTAATCTTAATCAAATTGCTTTCCAAACCTTAGGACAGAATGCCTACCTGTTTCTCCAAGGTAATAATTTCCTTGCAGGCAACATGTACACGTTGTTCTAACAGTTTCAATGTAAGACATACAAAGATACTGTGTGCATTTTGCCGAGCAGTTCCTTCCCTGAATGCTTTTTCAACCTAAGATACAATCAATAAC
Organism: Erysimum cheiri; assembly: GCA_900406345.1. NCBI lineage: Eukaryota > Viridiplantae > Streptophyta > Magnoliopsida > Brassicales > Brassicaceae > Erysimum > Erysimum cheiri. The sequence goes on from OVAQ01001987.1 coordinate 7,397, forward strand.
AGGTAGAAATGAGTACCTAACAGAGCACAAAATAACAATAATAAAATTTGATTTTGAGGGAACCTATATCTAACAAACCTGTTCTTTAAAAATAACTGTTGCAGCATCTAGAAGAAATTCTCGAGCAAGTTCTGGACTTTTTGCATGCTTTTGTGGACGGGAGCATTCTCCATCAAGCTCATTCCCATCTTTGTCCATCATATCTTCATCCTTGTATAACATAGGAAGCACAGTGATATTATATTAAAAAGAGGAAAGACTAATATTTTCAGAATAACAAACATTAGAGAACTTCGAGTTAGAAGGCTTATAAATTTGAAATCTACCTCTTCTTCCTCAGCCTCTTCAGCATGCTCAAAAAACCTTCGGATGCTTTCGCCTCTCTTGATTGAAACAAAGCCATCCCCAACAACTAGCCTGCCGTGCACGCAGTTTTGACCTTTTAATGCATGGGCTTTGACGGATACCTCAGACCAGCGGCCATCTAATTTATAAGCTCTAAGGGTAATGTAGCATGAATTTAAACCACGAAGGTCTAGGCCATTGACTTGAACTCTACCATTCATGCCAACATTTTCAAATTTGAGGATATCACATTTTCCTTCTCCGGTTCCAATTGCCCACTCAAAGTGATGGTACATTCCAGCGTTCTCAGCAAAAGTTTCCCGCCAATCTGCTTGCACCGAATCAATGGATACCTGTAATATTGCAATTACATTTGTGATCCGATGTTGCAAAACAATCCTCTGAAGAAATATAGTTCGAAAACCAGGACTCTGGACTATGGGAACCCACAAAGATGAAAAGGTTACCATAGAGAAATTACCTCGTATTGGAAGGCTGTATCGGCAACACAAAACCAGGTGGTACACCGAGGTTCTCTCCGCATTCGTTTCAGTTCCTTAAGCTCTTTGAATTCACGAATAACATTTCGTCTGCAGTCTCTACAAAACCTCTTGCTGTCGAATCTGTAATTCGAAAGGTCCATTTGTTATTAAGGAGAGAGAAAAAGTTCTCCACATGACCAGATAAAGAAGAGTGTTGTATTGCATGACGTGGTAGCCACATCCTCAAAGTTCAGACAACGAAATGCCCAGTTATCTTACAATTCAAAATGTGATAACTGGAGTGGTAACATGTAACATTTCCTGTTACCAATGACCCATATCATGTCCAAAAGCTTCTCGACTCAATTTGTGGACTGGACCTCAAGGAATATCAAATCAACTAATGACATACCTGTACCTCAGTCTCTCCATAAAATCCTCTTCTTTCATCCTCAAAAGAGATTGTCGAGTTTCCTCGCTGAGTGCGGACCAGAAATCCACCAATGTATCACAAGAAAGCCTTGCAGTATGCAGAGCACACGTTTCTCTTGTTCCATGGCCTCTACCATAGCTAGCCATTCCTTGACTTATCCATCCCCGGCCTCCACCACCACAAGCATCGGGATAAAGCAACTCACGTTCCCTTTCTCGAGCAGGGGCACTGTCAAACACCTGCTAGAACCAATAGATTAACTAGTTGGACTGGAGGGACTGCAAATAGGTAAACCTTGCATGAACTTACATTTTGAAGTCCTTTGAGAGACTTTGCGTACAAATAGCAATCAAGGAGCGTGAGTGAACCATCACGTGTCGTGGTGAGACCTCCCCATGGATGAACTGACGGATCTTGCATCTCATCTGCACATCCGTTACTGACAACTGAGTTACAGTCATTTTGATATTTTGAGGCTCCTAATTTGCTGCAAGGAGTATTCCCTATTGATCCCTCCGGATGCAAGGACTTCCCATGCATAACAATCTGCAAGAAACCTTCGAGAAGTAGGCCGTTGCATCTGGAACAGTACATGTTCTTGCGAGCTTGCTCAAACAGAGTCTGTTTGTCAATCTTGAGGAGTTCCTGCCTAGCTTTCGGCGACAGCTCACTCCAGAACTGCACGCAAGTTCAGAGCAATGTGCTTGAGTTAGTAACACCATGATGTGTAACTCAACAACAACAAAGGAAAAAAAAGGTATCTTCACAATTTGTGGAAGAGAAGCAAAGACAGAACATGTGAACACACATGGGGCCATCTATTCTACAGAGTTGTAGGACAGATACACTTGAAGAGAGAACAAAAAAGGGAACTAAAACAATCTGCAGTTGTCACAGTGGTAGAGAATACTCCAAAACATAGAAATGGGATAGTGTTGCGACCAGAACAGATACAAAGAAGATCTGAACTAAAACTTGGATTGATACAATCAAAGCAAAACAACTGAAGCTAATAAACACCTGCGATGGAGACCTAAACAGCCATTAAAGAATGAATAAGAGGTCAAAAGATACAATCTGAGCTAATTCAACATTCAAAAATGGTGAGAATCCGATGGATAAGTACCTTTTGCAGCTGATTGTAGCTGACTCCATCGATTTCCTTTGACCAGAAGCCAAAAGAGTATTGGTCATTCCTCTGCGCTAAACCCGGCATCATTTACAGTGTCGTGTGTTGATGAACCAATGTTTTCATTATCGCTCTACAACGCACGGTCCCAGACTGACAAAAAAACCCAATCAGGAACCGATCCTATCGGATTCAATTCCGTCGAATCAGACTAGGAAAACACCAAATCCAATCGGGAAACACAAGAAAACAATCGATCGCGACAAATCGGGAGGCGATTCTGAAAATAAAATAAAATAAATAAAGAGAGTCCAGTAATGAAATTTCCCGGGAAAATCTGAATTCAGATCCTTAACAGAAAGAAAACGAATCAAATTGGGAATGAATAAAGAGAAAAGCCGCAAATCAGGGTTCTTCAGGTCGATGACGATGACGATGAGATTCGCGGCTGCGTCAATATATTCTAGAGAGAGAGAGAGAGATTGTAACTTATAGAGGAGGCTGGCCTGGTAGAAATTTTTATTTTAGACGGGGCGGTTAAAATGACCCAAACCATAACAAATTTATGATATCATTTTTTTATTATTTTCTTTTCTGGTTTTTTTTTTTCTATCATTTTGGTAAATTAAACTTTTGTCCATATTTAATTTTTGAAGAAAAATACAAAGTTATGTAATAATACCATCGTTTGCTTCGTTTTCATACGGGATGTTTATTACCTTTCCTCTAATGAATAAATGCGTGTGTGGGTATGGTGTTGTCATCATGCTGTAATGGCTCAAACTTTTTATTTAATATTTAATATTTTAATATATAAAGTCAAAAAAAAAAATACTACTATTAATGTATTATACGAATAAGTGATACATGTCACTAATTAGATTCAAATTTAGTAAACAGTTTGTGGATGGTTGACAAAATATATTTTTATATGTATATAAAATATCTTTTTCTATGTATATTTAGATTTCAAAGAGTAATTACTATAGAATACAAAATTACAAATTTAGTGCTTTGTACTTTGTAGTAGCGTGTTTTTGATGTGAGAGTTATAAATGATATATAATTAAACTTAAAATCGTGGGATATATAAAATTAGGATTTGAAACATGAAAATCATTTGTCAAAATGTTATAGCATTTCTTTAAGAAAATTATGAGGACTTTTTGAAAAGTACCTTATTAGGAGTATTCAATGACGCTCACTCAAAATTCTTGAAATGCACTTCGTATATTGGATCGATATGTCATCAAATGGAACTGATAATGCTGAATGTTCATGAGTCATGTACATATCGTACTTGTTGTTTCAAGAGTGCTTATGACAGAGATGATTATCATAAGCAAGAATCAGATAAAGGACTATACAAAACATACAAGTGAAGCATTTCATCATTCAAGGTTTTGTTGCTGCTGATTTATCAGTGAGAATGATGACTTACACAGTCACCTGCTGAACTCCTATTTTCTAACTCTGTTAATATATGCAAAGATGGAGTAGTGAAACCCAAGTGCTTACAGACCAGACTTCCCCAATATCTATCATCTGAATTACGGGAACTGAACCAAATTCAAGATACTACTGCACATAGAGTCTAAAGTCTAAACCGATTCAAAATGACCATTGTAAAAAGAAAAAAGAGAAAATTGCACCAATCTGTTTCGAACTTGGTTTTACAACAAGAACATAGCCAAAATCATGTCTTTTTCCTACATTCCCTGTCTGAAACCACAAAAAACCAACCAAAAATTACAGAGATAATATAATTCTTGCAGCCACAACATAGTAACAATGGCTCCCTCCAACTGATTCATCATAGAAGATTATTATCATCATCATCTCATCTTCATCCCCATTGGAGAAGAGAAGACTCCCCCCTATAACACACTAGAACCAGACAACAAACTTCAAATCTTCCATATGATCGTTAGCTCTCCATGAGGCTTCTTATGTACATCAGTTTTCAATCCATTCCTTTCTTCTTCGTTTGGGTTTACTCCTCTTTCCAGATTCGACCCGTCACTCTCAACTTGAGTTCTTGCCTATCACCTCCAGAGAAGTAGAGTGCAAGGTTTCTTGGGATGATGAGTCCGTCTTGACTGTCCCGTACTTTCCTGTGACTGTCACGGATGCTTCTAGGGATCCCTTGCCATGTTAGTTTACGTCCGTGAGCTCCTACTTCCAAGCTGTAACTGAACTTCTTCGCTTCGTTTTCATCTCCCATGAAACGAAGGAATGCCATGTACACTGGAGCCATTCCCAGCTGGAACGCTTCAAAGTGTAAACAGAACTGTCTCCCAAAACAGTTAAACACCTGGAAAAAAAATTTAAGAAATCAAGATGCGAGTTAATGCGTAAAGCAATATTGGCTACGAGCCTAGGATGAAAATGAGACTGAGAAACCCTACGGTACTAATGAGCCAGTCGAATCAAAAGTAATTGGGATAAAATTGGAATGACAAAGAGGAGCAAAACAGCTAATAAGGGAGTTTGCCTATGCTAACCGTGCAGGAATGTGAAGGTAGGCCCTCTGCTTATGGCAGCGGATTGACCAAATTTAAAAATTACAATGGAAACTTAGGCAAAATAAGAATAACACAAATAGCTTAAGAAGCTGGAGATTCCAACAGTTCCTATGAATAAGAAAGCTAAAGCTGGGGCAAGTTCATGGGTGAGGATAATGAGACTGAAAGAAGGTGAATGTGAAGCTTAGTCATATAATGATGTAAAACCACAACCTATGTAAAAAATTATTTGAAAGAAATAACCTGAATCAGACTCTGAATTTGAAACCTTTGGAAAAAAAGAAGAAAACATATCGAAACAAGAAATATTTACCGTAAGCATCCATGTAGCATTTTCGACTTCATGTGGGTTTGACTTTACGTAACGGTGGTTGAAAGTGCACCCGTCATGCATATCGACTTTATGATCATCTTTGAGATGAACAACTAGAGTGGGAATATCACCTGTAACCGAACACTCAGAGCCAGCATAAGGACAAGTGTAAGGCCTAAACCTGCAATGCTGCTCGTGCTTAAGCTTGCTGTAGTAAGGGAAAATGTCATGACACCCCAAATTTTGGTACCGGCATGGAACTTCCAAAGACTCTGCAACTTTCTCAAGAGCTAAGCATCTTATGTTACCAAGCTCGTAGCGACATGTAGGGCACGTATTCTGCACCCTCACTTTGCAGTTTGAACATAATGTGTGGCCATTTGGACACTGTAAAGTTAAAAAACGTTAAGAACATGTAACATTGCAATTACAAGTCTTTTAAAGCTCATATGTTTCTGACCTGATGAATTGGAGGGTACATTAAATTTGTACACACAGGACATTCAAGAAGCTCATAAACGCCATTGTTCGAATGGATCCCATATTTTCCAATCCCTGCACTACCTGGTTTTGTAGGTTTATTATTATTAACTTCCACTTTTGCCGTTTTAACCTCATAGTCCATTCCCGTTGAATTGGATTCCAGGACTTCTTTCAAAGCACTGCCTCCAGGAGCCATGGTGTCCCTAATTCAATCAAATGAAATGCCACTTGTGTCCGATGATTTACTCTTTTTCGATCTATTTGTTATTCTGCAGGGGGGAAAAAGAATCATTATCAACATAAGCTTCTATGGATCACATGACAAATTAAAAACTCACACCAAAGAAAGGCTTATACATATAGCTGTTAAATTGAGAAAAAAAAAAAAGTAGATTCAGGTGCAGATACTTAGTTCAGTTGATCAAGTCTTTTACTTTAGTTCAGTTGATCCATGACTTCCTAAGCAACAAAGAATAAAATAAAAAAATATAAAAAAGAAAACAAACATTTGAAGCAAAACATTAAATGCAATTTCAGATAGGTAACAAAGCAATAGGCATCAAGCTATGAACAATGCTAAAAAGCTAGACCTTTGCACATTCCAATGACTTTAACAGTTAACAGTAATCAATCACAGGACTATCAAACATCAAAAGAGAGAATTCCAAGAGAACAAATAAAACTCTTCTCTTTCCATACCATTCTTTTCAATCTAACTATACAGAGAGAAACATGAAAACAGATCTAACTAGAACAAGTATCAACGAATCTAACCTATGACAGCTAACAAAGATCGTGCAAGCAAGGTTTCACAGTTTTGCAATTAAAAAAAAAAAAAAAGAGAGAGACCAGGTTTAAGCAGAAATCTATAGAGAACGTTGTACAAAAGTGCAAACCCCAATATCATAAATCTCAACATTATCTTTACCCTATGAAAAAATTTCAAACAATCCATCAATTAACCACACAATTCAAAGACATTAAAGAGTTTTCCCAAATAAACTCGAAATCTTTTGACCTTCCAAGATATACAATTTCCACCAAAAAAGCAAGCTAGATTCGTCGTCATACGATGCCTCCTGATAATTAGAAAAAGCACCGAACCCGATAATCCGACCCGGAAACCAATGTCAGAATTCGATGATTCTCGATCTTTTTCCCCCGATCGCAAAATTCAAAAAAAAAAAAAAAAAGGGACTCCAAATTCAAAAGAAGGAGAAGGAAAATTGTTATTACCCGGAAGAAATTTCCAGACTTGGCGTTCGCGGGTTTGCTTTCAGATTCAAATAAAGATGAGAGAAATCGACGGATTTTTACAAAAAAAATTTTTGGGGGATCAGTCAGAAAGGAAAAGAGACGGGAGGAGACGGAGACGGAGGAGGGTGGTTTGTGTTGTGTCCTGTCTTGTTCGTATCGGTGAAAGCCATTAATGGTGGTGGTCTCTGTTTTGTCTTTATTCCCACTTTTAAAAACACCGAATCACAATTCACGAAGGTGCTTCCTTTTTCTTTTAAGTAATTAATTTTTATCTCATGACTTAATTATCAATTATTTACTATATTCATCACAGATTTTGTACCATCTTCATTATTATTTCTATTTTCTATCGATTTTTTTTTTTTTTTTTTTTTC